>JAAIUW010000444.1:0-20406 GCA_014851425.1 Senna tora | reverse complement strand
TTTCGAAACACTCATTGGCGAAAATTGATGAATATCAAGTTTTCGAAACACTCACCTGCGAAAACTGATGAATATCAAGTTTTGGAAACACTCATTGGCGAAAAATGATTAACATGAAAATCAAGTTTTCGAAACACTCATTGGCGAAAACTAATAAATATCAAGTTTTCGAAACAATCATCGGCGAAAACTGATTAACAAGCAAAATCAAGTTTTTGAAAAACTCATTGGCGAAAATTGATGAATTTGAAGTTTTCGAAACACTCACCCGCGAAAACTGATTAACAAGAAAATCAAGTTTTCGAAACAATCATTGGCGAAAACTTAAGAATATAAAGTTCCCAAAACACTCACCAGCGAAAACTGATGAATATCATGTTTTCGAAGTACTCATCGGCGAAAACTAATTAACAAGAAAATCAAGTTTTCGAAACACTCCTTGGCAAAAATTAATGATTAACAAGTTTTCGAAACACTCGCCGGCGAAAACTGATTAACAAGAAAATCAAGTTTTCCAAACACTCATCGGCAAAAACTGATGAATATCAAGTTTTCCAAACACTCACTGGCGAAAACTGATCAATATCAAGTTTTCGAAAACTCATCGGCGGAAAAACTGATTAACAAGAAAATCAAGTTTTCGAAACACTCATCGGCGAAAATTGATGAATATCAAGTTTTCGAAAAACTCATCGGCGAAAATTGATTAACAATAAAATCAAGTTTTCGAAACACTCATTGGTAAAAACTGATGAATATCATGTTTTCGAAACACTCATCGGTGAAAACTTATTACCAAGAAAACAAAATTTTCGAAACACTCATTGGCGAAAAGCGATGAATATCAAGTTTTCGAAACACTCATTGGCGAAAATTGAAAAAATATCAAGTTTCCGAAGCACTCACCGACAAAAACTGATGAGTATCATGTTTTTGAAGCACTCATCGGCGAAAATTGATTAACAAGAAAATCAAGTTTTCGAAACACTCACCGGCAAAAACTGATGAATATCAAGTTTCTGAAATCGTAATCAGCGAAAACTGATGAATGTCCACTTTTCGAAGCACTCATCGGCGAAAACTGATTAACAACAAAGTCAAGTTTTCGAAACACTCATTGGCGAAAACTGATGAGTATCATATTTTCGAAACACTCACCGGCAAAAACTGATGAATTTCAAGTTTTCGACACACTCATTGGCGAAAAATGATGGATATCAAGTTTTTGAAACACTCACCGGCGAAAACTGATTAACAATAAAATCAAATTTTCGAAACACTCATTGGCGAAAACTGAAAAATATCACGTTTCCGAAACACTCACCGACGAAAACTGATAAATATCAAGTTTTTGAAGCACTCATCGGCGAAAATTGATTAACAAGAAAATCAATTTTTCTAAACACTCATTGGCGAAAATTGATGAATATAAAGTTTCCGAAACCCTAATCAGCGAAAACTGATGAATATTAACTTTTCGAAACACTCATCGGCGAAAACTGATTAACAACAAAATCAAGTTTTCGAAACACTCATTGGCGAAAACTGATGAATATCATATTTTTGAAACGCTCACCGGCGAAAACTGATGAATATCAAGTTTTCGAAGCACTCATCGGTGTAAACTGATTAACAGGAAAATCAAGTTTTCGAAACACACATTGGCAAAAACTAATGAATATCAAGTTTCCGAAACCCTAATCAGCGAAAACTGGTGAATATCAACTTTTCGAAACACACATCGACGAAAACTGATAAACAAGAAAATCAAGTTTTCGAAACACTCATTAGTGAAAACTGATGAATATCATGTTCTCGAAACACTCACCGGCGAAAACTGATGAATATCATGTTCTCGAAACACTCATTGGCAAAAACTAATGAATATCAAGTTTCCGAAACCCTAATCAGTGAAAATTGATGAATATCAAGTTTTCGAAACACTCACCGGCGAAAACAGATTAACAAGAAAATCAAGTTTTCGAAACACTCATTGGCGAAAACTGATGAAAATCATGTTTTCGAAATACTTACCGGCAAAAACTAATGAATATCAAGTTTTTGAAACACTAATCGGCGAAAATTGATTAACAAGAAAATCAAGTTTTCGAAACACTCATTGGCAAAAACTCATGAATATCATGTTTCCGAAACACTCATTAGCGAAAATTGATGAATATCAAGTTATTTAAACACTCACCGGCAAAAACTGATGAACAAGAAAATCAAGTTTTTGAAACAATCATTGGCGAAATCTGATGAATATCAAGTTTTAACACACTCACTGGCGAAAACTGATGAATATCAAGTTTTCGAAACACTCACCGGCGAAAACTGAAGTATATCAAGTTTCCGAAATACTCACCGGCGAAAACTAATGAATATAACGTTTTGGGAACACTCATTGGCGAAAACTAATTAACAAGAAAATCATGTTTCCGAAACACTCATTGGCGAAAACTGATGAATATCATGTTTCCGAAACACTAATCAATGAAAACTGATGAATATCAACCTTTTGAAACACTCATCGGCGAAAACTAATCAACCAGAAAATCAAGTTTTCGAATTACTCATTGGCAAAAACTAGTGAATATCAAGTTTTCCAAGCACTCACCGGCGAAAACTGATGAATATCAAGTTTTCGAAACACTCATTGGCAAAAACTCATTAACAAGACAAACAAGTTTTCGAAACAGTCATTGGCGAAAACTAATGAATATCATGTTTCCGAAACAGTAATTGGCGAAAACTGATGAATATCAAGTTTTCGAAACACTCATGGGCGAAAACTGATTAACAAGAAAATAAAGTTTTCAAAACACTCATTGGCGAAAACTGATGAATATCTTATTTTCGAAACACTCACGAGCGAAAACTGATGAATATCAAGTTATCGAAACACTCATTGGCGAAAACTGATGAATATCAAGTTTCCGAAACAGTAATCGGCAAAAACTTATGAATATCAAGTTTTTGAAACACTCATCGTTGAAAACTGATGAACAAGAAAATCAAGTTTTTGAAACACTCAATTGCGAAAACTGATGAATATCAAGTTTCCGAAACACTCATCGGCGAAAACTGATTAACAAAAAAATTAAGTTTTCGAAACACTGATTGGCGAAAAGTGATGGATATCAAGTTTTCGAAACACTCATTGGCAAAAACTGAAAAATATCAAGTTTCCGAAACACTCACCGACGAAAACTGATGAATATCAAGTTTTTGAAACACTCATCGGCGAAAACTGATTAACAAGAAAATCATATTTTCAAAACACTCATTGGCGAAAACTGATGAATATAAAGTTTCTGAAACCCTAATCAGCGAAAACTGATAAATGTCAAGTTTTCGAAACACTCATCGGCGAAAATTGATCAACAACAAAATCAAGTTTTCGAACCACTCATTGGCGAAAACTGATGAAAATCATTTTTTCGAAACAATCACCGGCGAGAACTGATGAATATCAAGTTTTCGAAACACTCATTGGCGAAAATAGATGAATATCAAGTTTTCGAAACACTCATTGGCAAAAATTGAAAAATATCAAGTTTTCGAAACACGCACCCACGAAAACTGATGAATATCAAATTTTTGAAGCAGTCATCGACGAAAACTGATTAACAAGAAATCAAGTTTTCGAAACACTTATTGGCGAAAACTGATGAATATAAAGTTTCCGAAATGCTAATCAGCGAAAATTGATGAATATCAACTTTTCGAAACACTCATCGGCAAAAACTGATTAACAACAAAATCATGTTTTCGAAACACTCATTGGCGAAAACGGATGAATATCATATTTTCGAAACACTGACCGGCGAAAACTGATGAATATCAAGTTTTCAAAACACTCATCGGCGAAAATTGATTAACTAGAAAATCAAGTTTTCGAAACACTCATTGGGGAAAACTGATGACTATCAAATTTCCGAAACACTAATCGGCGAAAGCTAATGAATATCAAGTTTTCGAAACACTAATTGGCGAAAATTTTTTAACATGAAAATCAAGTTTTCGAAACACTCATTGGCGAAAACTGAAGAATATCAAGTTTCTGAAACACTCACCAGCGAAAACTGATGAATATCAAGTTTTCGAATTACTCATTGGCAAAAACTAGTGGATATCAAGTTTTCCAAGCACTCACTGGCGAAAACTGATGAATATCAAGATTCCGAAACACTCATCGGCGAAAACTGATTAACAAGACAATCAAGTTTTCAAAACAATCATTGGCAAAAACTGATGAATATCATGTTTCCGAAACAGTAATTGGCGAAAACTGAGGAATATCAAGTTTTCGAAACACTCATCCGCGAAAACTAATTAACAAGAAAATAAAGTTTTCGAAACACTCATTGGCGAAAACTGATGAATATCGTATTTTCGAAATACTCACCGGCGAAAACTGATGAATATCAAGTTATCGAAACACTCATTGGCGAAAACTGATGAATATCAAGTTTCCGAAACAGTAATCGGCAAAAACTTATGAATATCAAGTTTTTGAAACACTCATCGTTGAAAACTGATTAACAAGAAAATCAAGTTTTAGAAACACTCAATTGCGAAAACTGATGAATATCAAGTTTCCGAAACACTCATCGGCGAAACACTGATTAACAAAAAAATTAAGTTTTCGAAACACTCATTGGCGAAAAGTGATGAATATAAAGTTTTCGAAACACTCATTGGCAAAAACTGAAAAATATCAAGTTTCCGAAACACTCACCGACGAAAACTGATGAATATCGAGTTTTTGAAGCACTCATCGGCCAAAACATATTAACAAGAAAATCATGTTTTCGAAACACTCATTGGCGAAAACTGATGAATGTATAGTTTCCGAAACCCTAATCAGCGAAAACTGATGAATGTCATCTTTTCGAAACACTCATCGGCGAAAACTGATCAACAACAAAATCAAGTTTTCGAACCACTCATTGGCGAAAACTGATGAAAATCATATTTTCGAAACACTCACCGGCGAGAACTGATGAATATTAAGTTTTCGAAACACTCATTGGCGAAAATAGATGAATATCAAGTTTTCGAAACACTCATTGGCAAAAATTGAAAAATATCAAGTTTTCGAAACACGCACCCACGAAAACTGATGAATATCAAATTTTTGAAGCAGTCATCGACGAAAACTGATTAACAAGAAAATCAAGTTTTCGAAACACTTATTGGCGAAAACTGATGAATATAAAGTTTCCGAAATGCTAATCAGCGAAAATTGATGAATATCAACTTTTCGAAACACTCATCGGCAAAAACTGATTAACAACAAAATCATGTTTTCGAAACACTCATTGGCGAAAACGGATGAATATCATATTTTCGAAACACTGACCGGCGAAAACTGATGAATATCAAGTTTTCAAAACACTCATCGGCGAAAATTGATTAACTAGAAAATCAAGTTTTCGAAACAGCCATTGGGGAAAACTGATGAATATCAAGTTTCCGAAACACAAATCGGCGAAACTGATGAATATCAAGTTTTCGAAACACTCACCGGCGAAAACTGATTAACAAGAAAATCAAGTTTTTAAAACACTCATTGGCGAAAACTGATGAATATCAAGTTTCCGAAACACTCACCGGCGAAAACTGATGAATATCAAGTTTTCGAAACACTGATTGGCGAAAACTGATTAACAAGAAAATCAAGTTTTCGAAACACTCATTGGCAAAAACTGATGAATATCAAGTTTTTGAAACACTAATCGGCGAAAACTAATGAATATCAAGTTTTCGAAACACTCAACGGCGAAAACTGATTAACAAGAAAATCAAGTTTTCGAAACACTCATTGGCGAAAACTGATGAATATCAAGTTTTCGAAACATTCACCGGCGAAAACTGATTAACAAGAAAATCATGTTTTCAAAACACTCATTGGCGAAAATTGATGAATATCAAGTTTCCGAAACACTCATCGGCAAAAACTGATGAATGTCATGTTTTCCAAACACTCAACGGGGACTAGTAATTAATAAGAAAATAAAGTTTTGAAAACACTCACTGGCGAAAATTTATGAATATCAAGTATTCGAAACAATCATCGGCGAAAACTGATTAACAAGAAAATCAAGTTTTCGAAATACTCATCAGCAAAAACGAATGAATATCATGTTTTCGAAACAATCACCGGCGAAAATTGATGAATAACATGTTTTCGAAACACTCATCGGCGAAACTGATTAACAAGAAAATCAAGTTTTCGAAACACTCATTGGCGAAAACTGATGAATATCAAGTTTTCGAAACACTCACCGATGAAAACTGATTAACAAGAAAATCAAGTTTTCGAAACACTCACCGGCGAAGACTGATGAAAATCATGTTTTCGAAACACTCACAAGCGAAAACTAATGAATATCATGTTTTCGAAACACTGATCGGCGAAAATTGATCAACAAGAAAATCAAGTTTTCGAAACACTCAATTGTGAAAACTGATGAATATCAAGTTTTCGAAACCCTCACCAGCGAAAACTGATGAATATCATGTTTTCAAAACAATGATCGGAGATAACTGATTAAGAAGAAAATCAAGTTTATGAAACACACATTGGCAAAAATTGATGAATATCATTTTTTTAATACACTCACCGTTGAAGACTGATGAATATCAACTTTTCGAAACACTCATCAGCGAAAACTGATTAACAAGAAAATCAAGTTTTCGAAACACTCATTGGCGAAATCTGATTAACAAGAAAATCAAGTTTTCGAAACACTCATTGGCGAAAAATGTTGAATATCATGTTTTCGAAACACTCACCGGCGAAGACAGATGAATATCACGTTTTTGAAACACTCATCGGCGAAAACTTATTAACAAGAAAATCAAATTTTCGAAACACTCATTGGCGAAAACTGATGAATATCATGTTTTCGAGACACTCAGCGGCGAAAACCGATTAACAAGAAAATCATGTTTTCCAAACAGTCATTGGCGAAAACTGAAGAATATCAAGTTTCCGAAACACTCACCGGCGAAAACTGATGAATATCAAGTTTTCAAAGCACTCATCAACGAAAACTAATTAACAAGAAATTCAAGATTTCGAAACAGACATTGGCAAAAACTGATGAATATCAATTTTCCGAAACCCTAATCAGCGAAAACTGATGAATATCAACTTTTCGAAACAGCCATCGGCGAAAACTGATTAATAAGAAAATCAACTTTTCGACAAACTCATTGGTGAAAACTGATGAATATCATGTTTTCGAATCACCTACGGGGGAAAACTGATGAATATCAAGTTTTCGAAACACTCATCGCCGAAAACTGATTAACAAGAAAATCAAGTTTTAGAAACACTAATTGGCGAAAACTGATGAATATCAAGTTTTCGAAACACTCACCGGCGAAAACTAATTAACAAGAAAATCAAGTTTTCGAAACACTCATTGGCGAAAACTAATGAATATCAAGTTTTTGAAACACTCACCGGTAAAAACAAATGAATATCAAGTTTTCGAAACACTCATCGGCGAAAACTGATTAACAAGAAAATCAAGTTTTCGAAACACACATTGGCAAAAACTGATGAATATCAAGTTTCCGAAACACTAATCGGTAAAAATTTATGAATATCAAGTTTTTGAAACACTCATCAGCGAAAACTGATTAACAAGAAAATCATGTTTTCGTATTACTCATTGGCAAAAACTGATGAATATAAAGTTTTTGAAACACTCACCGGCGAAAACTGATGAATATCAAGTTTTCAAAACACTCACCGGCGAAAGCTGATTAACAACAAAATCAAGTTTTCGTAACACTCATTGGCGAAAATTGAAGAATATCAAGTTTTTGAATCACTCACCGGTGAAAACTGATAAATATTAAGTTTTTGAATCACTCATCGGCGGTAACTGATTAATAAGAAAATCAAGTTTTCGAAACACTCACTGGCGAAAACTGATGAAAATCAAGTTTTCAAAACACTCACCGGAGAAAACTGATTAACAAGAAAATCAATTTTTCCAAACACTCATTGGCGAAAACTGATCAATATCATGTTTTCGAAGCACTCATCGGCGAAAACTGATTCACAAGAAAATCAAGTTTTTGAAACACTCATTGGCGAAAACTGATGAATATCAAGTTTCCGAAACACTAATCGGCGAAAACTGATGAATATCAAGTTTTCGAAACACTCATCGGCGAAAACTGATTAACAAGAAAACTAAGTTTTCGAAACACTCATTGGAGAGAACTGATGAATATCATGGTTTCGAAACACTCCCTGGCGAAAACTGATGAATATCAAGTTTTTGAAACACTCATCGGCGAAAACTGATGAATATCAAGTTTTTGAAACACTCATTGGCGAAAACTGATTAACAAGAAAATCAAGTTTTCGAAACACTCATTGGCGAAAACTGATGAATATCAAGTTTTCGAAACACTCACCGGTGAAAACTAATGAATATCAAGTATTCGAAACACTCATCAGCGAAAACTGATTAACAAGAAAATCAAGTTTTCGAAACACTCATTGGCGAAAACTGATGAATATCAGGATTTTGAAACACTAATCAGCGAAAACTGATTAACAAGAAAATCAAGTTTTCGAAACACTCATTGGCGAAAATTGATGAAAATCAAGTTTTTGAAACACTCACCGGTGAAAACCGATGAATATCAAGTTGTCCAAACACTCACCGGCGAAAACAGATTAACAAGAAAATCAAGTTTTCGAAACACTCATTGGCGAAAACTGAAGAATATCATTCCGAAACACTCACGGGCGAAAACTGATGAATATCAAGTTTTCGAAGCACTCATCGGCGAAAACTGATGAATATCAAGTTTTCGAAGGACTAATCAGCAAAAATTGATGAATATCATGTTTTCGAAACACACACCGCCGAAAACTAATTAACAAGAAAATCAAGTTTTCGAAACACTCACCGGCGAAAACTGAAGAATATCATGTTTTTGAAACACTGATCGGCGAAAATTGATTAACAAGAAAATCAAGTTTTCGAAACACTCATTGGCGAAAACTGATGAATATGATGTTTTTGAAAGACTAATCAGCGAAAACTGATGAATATCAAGTTTTCGAAGCACTCATCGGCGAAAGCTAATTAACAAGAAAATCAATGCTTCGAAACACTCATTGGCAAAAACTGATTAATGTCATGTTTTCGAGACACTCACCGGCGAAATTTGATGAATATAAAGTTTTCGAAACACTCATTGGTGAAAACTGATTAACAAGAAAATCAAGTTTTCGAAACACTCACCGGCGAAAACTGATGAATATCAAGTTTTCGAAACACTCATCGGCATAAACTGATTTACAAGAAAATCAAGTTTTCGAAACGCTCAATGGCAAAAACTGATGAATAACAACTTTTCGAAACACTAATTCGCGAAAATTGATGAATATCAACTTTTCGAAACACTCATCGGCTGTAACACCCCAATTCCCTATGTCAATTTTAGTATATAAATGATATGAATTTGTGTGTTACTAGCCTTTAAATTTTAACCAATTTGGTTGATTAAGTGGGATCAGTTTGGGTACTAGCCTCGGGTTCTCATATATTGCAGCGAAAACTAGAACTAATCAAGCACTACTATAACATGATACAAACACATGCGAATGAAGTCTTTTGTTAAACTGTTGCATGCCCTGGCATTTTATTATACAACACATAAGGTTAGTTAATACAAGGAGAACTAGAGGCAACAACCCTGCCACTCAGATCTCATCCAAAACACTAGCAAGTGAGTATGACTCAGTTAATCATACATGGTTCCTGCATCCCTTTCTGCATATACTACCCAGTTAGTCAACATGGCCTTTCCAAACAGATATACGACAATGGGCTAAAGGAATGGGGATACCAACCAAAACAAGAAATCATATTGCTATATGCTTCTACCACTTACTATCACTATGTGTACCGTTACATTCTTAACTACTATTACTCAGCCCAAAACTAAATTCTATCTTCTTTCTAACTCCGCCTCCAATGAGCTTAGGTACCTAGGCATCTGATACATACCAACGTAATCGTGAGATTTATAATCTCAGTAATCATAGCAACCTGTTTTGAAATCCGCTAATGTGTAACATTGTATCATCATACAGAAAATCCCTGCATTTCCTCAAACATTTCTTAACATTTAAAACATGGATGCATTATCATTCATTTCTTTGAAATATAATAAAACATAGCATGTATTCTTGTGAATGCAACCTTTGATACATTCCTTTCAAAAACACTCATTCAAATCATTCATTGGTATGGTATGGAATAGTATCGTCCTCATCTTTGCAAAACATCATAAACTAGAGAAATATGAATATACATAAAACATTTCATCATACAATCATCATTCATAATCTCAAGGGTACTGAAATAACACATTATAAACACGTGGGCATCTAGCCCTAATTTCATAAAACATATGAGCATCGGGAGTGCCGCAACGCGAGCACTCGCACACATCCATACATTCATAATCATTGTAGGACCCTTTGCGTCTTTCCCGAAGGATCAACAATTCGTCCCTCATAACATCATCATTAGAGGACCATTTGCTTCTTTCCCTAAGGATCAACAATTTGCCTCTCATAACATTCACTTATACCTAGGATTCATTATGTTGTCCCGGAGGATCAACTGTTCAATTCCTTGAACACATACAGTCATAAGATTCATTGCGTCTTCCCTTAAGAATCAACCTATTGCAAGCATTGTGTCTTTCCCTGTGGATCAACAATTTATATGCATGGTATCTTTCCTTAAGAGTCAACAATTCATCTCCGTGATATGCTATTCACATATACATATATTGAAAAGAAATGGGTCCCAATCATGGTTCGCCTAATTTTAAGCATGTCGCTCTTAAATGGCCACATAGGGTATACTAGCCTAAAATTTGGTAACCAACATGGTGTTTTTGTAAAATTACATTCTTAATCAATTGGATGCTTTACCATCCCAAATAATGACACGACCGTGGAAATCCCAACAGCCGTCCCATACCGACAATTGGTCAATCGATTATGGACTCATTCTTTACCGATACATGTACATTGAATACTAGCTCTCTTTTCTTTCTTTCTATGTTATTTCCCCTTGATTCATATTTCAAATTACTTTAAAATCTTAGAGCATCATGTTTGAGAATGAAATTAAGTGCTTAAAACATCGTTTAAAGTGATTAAGTTCACTATGCAAAACAGGGGCCTATCAGGGGCTGATTTGGGGCCATCAACTGGCTGATCGGCCCTTAATTTTCACAAATAAAATTTTCCAGAGACCAATCAGCCGGCTGTTAGGACCTATCAGCCGACTGATAGCTCTCTGGAGAGCTAATTCAGCCACTTTAAAAACACAACAGCCGGCTGTTCTTAAGCCATCAGCCGGCTGTTCTAAATCTGAAATTTTCTGGGTAAAATACGAACGTTTATGGCTAAAAACATGAACATTTATGGAAAATTTATACCTATCAGCCGGCTGTTCATAATCTGGAAAATTTTCTGGGTCGATTATGAGCACATCAGCCGGCTGTTCTAGCTATCAGTCGGCTAATGCCGGGCGAAAATGGTTTTAAAAACTTCTTTTTGACCAGATTAAAGCCCCATACTTGGAAATCAAAAGCGTTTACTTAATGGAACTTAATCCCCATCATTTTGACAAGAAAACCCATCAAAATTTCAGCTCAAAACAAGCTTTTTTATGCTTAAATTCAATATGAGGAATACCACCAAAACCCATAACCAAACCCATGACAAATTATCATTTTCCAGCCTCCAAGCATACATGCAACATCATCTAAGCATCCATTCAAGTTCTAGAAACTCATAAATGCAAGTTTTAATACTCTCTTTCAGCTTAAAACAACATATTCAAAAATTTCTCCATTTGAGCTAAAACCATGAATTTTGAAAATGAGAGGAAGGAAGCTTTGATTACCTTGTTTCCATGCTTAGATTACGTTTCTTCTGATGTGTAGATGCCTTTCTACGGGTTTTCCTAACTCGAATCATGTCCTCCTTGCTCAAATCTTCATTGTTCTTCCTTGAGCTTTCTTCTCCTTCTCTCTCTAACTCTCACTCTCTCTAAAATTGTAGAATGGGCTCTTCTGAACATTCTTGTGAGAATAAGCTGAATTTAGGGTCTTGGGGAGAAAATTACATTTCTCACCCTAAACCATAACCTTCCTTTCATATAAGTCCCTTACTCTTCTAATCTTTTCCTTCTACTCCTTATTACATTACTTACTCTAAACTAATGCAACTACATGACTTCTAAGTGCATCAAACAATGTCAAACACAAGAAATTAGTTAGAGTTAATTCACAAATTATCATTCCATTAGCTGAAAAAGGCGGATGTTACATCGGCGAAAATTGATTAACAAGAAAATCAAGTTTTCGAAACACTCGTTGGCGAAAATTGATGAATATCAAGTTTTCGAACCACTCACCGACGAAAACTGATGAATATTAAGCTTTCGAAACACTTATCCGCGAAAATTGGTTAACAAAAAATCAAGTTTTCGAAACACTCATTAGCAAAAACTGATGAATATCAAGATTCCGAAACACTCATCGACAAAAACTAATGAATATTAAGTTTCCAAAATACTCATTAACGAAAACTGATTAACAAGAAAATCAAGTTTTTGAAACACTCAGTGGCGAAAACTGATGAATATCATGTTTTCGAAACACTCATCGGCGAAAACTGATGAATATTATATTTTCGAAACAATCATCGGCGAAAATTGAAGAATATCAACTTTTTAAAACACTCAACGGCAAAAAGTAATTAACAAGAAAATCAAATTTTCGAAATGTTTATCGTCGAAAATTGAAAAATATCATGTTTTTGAAACACTCACTGGCGAAAAATGATGAATATCAAGTTTTTGAAACACTCACCGGCGAAAACTGATTAACAAGAAAATCAAATTTTTGAAACACTCATTGGCGAAAACTTATGAATATCAAGTTTTCGAAACACTCATCGGCAAAAACTAATGAATATCAAAATTTCGAAACACTCATCGGCGAAATCTGATTAACAAGAAAATCAAGTTTTCGATACACTCTTTGGCGAAGACTGATGAATATCAAGTTTTCGATATGTAACGTCCTAGTTTCTTTATTGATTTTAGTTGCGGAATTAGGTTATTTACTTAACTTCTTAAAATCCCGGTCTAATTTTTTTTCTTTTTCCTTTCATGAAGTTAAGTGTTTCCCCAAGGATCGCTTACTCTCGGTTGGTTATTTTAACCTAAGAAACTAGAAGTTACATGTTTGATACTCTCGCGCTCTCCCAAAACACATATACAAATAAGGTTAAGTGTAAATGAGGTATTATACCTCCGCATATTACCTAAGCAGTTCAAACCTAGGTCTACAACATATAATCCATACAGACATACATATATACAGACCTAAGTATTAAAGTTAGTGTCTCGCAGGCCCAAAATAGTCAGTATTAAGCCTATGCTAGAGTGACATCAGAGTCACTGCCAAAATCTGAGTCAACTCCTGCCACCGGTCCATCTCACCCGTTTCTAAGTCCCTGGGGCATTCTCAACTGAAGGGAAGAAGAAAAGGATGTTAACTGCCTTCAGGATTTGGAAGTATCCCGAAAGGGGTACCTCCAGGAGCTCTACCTCAATCTCCAGCAACAGTATGTACCTGGGCATCTGAAAACACTAACGTAGTGAGATATAAAATCCCAGTAACATAGATTACCAGTTTTATAAAAGACTAATTAGTGGTTCAGCTGCATTCCTAAGAATACAGAAAAATACTTCCTTCTCAATCAACAGATAAAATAAACTTGACATACAACAATTACAAGATATTTCCACTTTCAGAGAGGAATCAATACATCAATCACCAGATATTTCCATTTATACAGATTCAGAGATATATGGCCATGCTGAAAGCTATAAACAGATGAAAAGTCATTTTCATTTTCAAAACATGCGTATTTACCACTATATGCAATTTTCTGCCATGCCAGTCTTTTCAAAAAGTACATGTTTGCCTCTACATGCAACCATCAAGTCTCTCTAGGACCTGTTACAACTGGTTAAACCATTACCGTCAATTCAAAACCAATCTAATGAAATAGGACAATACCGACTTACCATTTAACACTCTGGAAAGCCTGCCCAAATAAGGCCAACAGGTAATTACCTAACATCCCAAGGCGTCCCCCTGTGTGCGCACAAAGTTAGAACCTTAGTATCACCAGTCCCGAACTGGATTATTTCCTCACTAGTTGCTAGGCAGCTACATCCCGGACGCATTCCTAGCCAGCCTAGTGTGTCCTTTTCATAGAGATCAAATTATACATTATAATTTTTATGCACAGGTAATGTTTACTCAATTGCCAAAGAAATTGCCCCTCCAAGGCACCAAAACACAAATATTGCCTCTCCATGGCATCAAAACACAACTATTGCCTCTCCAGGGCATAAAAATACAAATACTGCCGTTCATTGGCAATTTTACCATTTTACCCCTCTAGGGGGATATGCACATCAAAATACAAATGCATGCTCAAAAACCTGCCCTTCAAGGCATTTTAGTTTCACAGATGCATGCTAAAACTCAGTTTCATGATTTGGATGCCACACACTTAAATAGCCTGATAAAAACATTAAATTCAGCCACTGGTCAACAAAAGTCAAACAGAAGTCAACCATAATACCAAATATAACATACATAACAAGTAACAGGCATAACCATCAATTTAAGCATCCAAAGGTCATGACATTTCACCACAAGCATCATTAATGCATACTCAACAGCTTTAATCAATTTTCCAATAAAGAAAATTGTATTTGGACCCTTAAATCCACAAATCTTTGCAAAGGAGTCCCATTCTTTAAAGAAAGATGTTCAAGGCATCTTTCAAGTATTTAGACCCCACTCAGTCATCCAAGGAGTCAATTAGGACCCGCTACACACATCCAGAAAATCCCAACAGAATTGAACCAGAATTTGGGTAGAAATAGGACTTTTCAGTTTTTATCAAGTTTTTCTTGCAAATTAGTCCCTATTATGACCCAAATTCTGTTCTGGGTTGTTTCAAGCCAAAAACAGGGTGCAGCAAGTACCTAAAAGATAATTGGGACTTGCTCATGCAGTTTTCACAGGAAAATAGCAATCAGAACACATACTTTTGCAGCAAAACACATAAATTTCCCCAAAAATCAAGTTGAGCATAGAATGGGGTTAAAGGCCATTCTGACCACTTCCCTGCAAATACAGAGGTCCATACTAACATACAGAACCAGAAAGTACAGAAATTTTACCACAGATAACTCAGTTTACACAGATTCTGAAAAATGGGCAAAAACAAAAAAATTAGTTCACTTTAGTCCCTGTTTCATACACTTTTCTGTTTTGACCTCTATCCAGCCCAGTTTAGCATCTCATAAGCAAGATAAGACCACTTGTGGCTTGCACATCAAGTGTGTGCAGCCACATCAGTACAGAGTGGCTATTTTTGCAAGTCTTTTACTCTTTTTACCATTTCTCCTCTTTTGGCCTTTTTTCTGTTTTCCAAGCCATAAGATAGCACATTTTCTGGTTGGGAAGGATACTTAGGAGGTTTAGAGGGTGGGATGACAGGTCTACCCTCTTAGAACCTGAGTACCCATGTTTTGGGCCACTAACTGCCTCTTTCCATGTTTGTTGCCCTAATTTCCATTCTAAGAGTATGTGAATCCCTAAGACTCTTACTTTCTTTCTTGGCACTTTTCTTCTGCTGTTTTGACATTTCCTGCCCTCATAATCTTGTTTGGCAGTAAAGGGTAAGTTTCACAGTGTCAAAGGAAATGTTGCCATTTTAGCCACTTAGGTATTTAGACAATGCCCAGACAAGAATCTCAGCAAATTTACAATGACTAGGGGTCCAATTTTTATCATATACCATAAATCTAATCAAACACAGCACTCATGACTTATACCATCACTCTTACACAATTGAAACTCAGAAACTTCCTTTAAAATTTCCAGCAAGCATTCAAGGTTTTGGTGGTTTAGAAGAGTCAGTAATTCATGTTGAATTTCAGAAATAATAGAGATGGTAAGTTTGCAAGTTCATTGGTAAAACTCAAGTTATGCACTCCAACAATGCTTTATTTCCATTCTTCTCAAAACAGCAAGCTACCACATCTTCCCTATTCTGAAACTTAACATTTTCCTCAAGCAAATCTGAGCTAACAACCACTTCTAGTAACCCAGGCAATAGTGTCACCGAGAAGGGATGGACATTTTCAGAACTAAAAATATCAAAGAATTTACTGCAAATCAGATTTTGAACCCTTCATCCACAAAATCTCACTACTGAACCAGAAGTTCTTAGAAGTAGTCAAAGCAAATCTTCAGCCACCCAAAGTCCCATTAACATTTATTAGCTCATCTAAACTTGGTTCAGAACTCAAACTACCAGAAACAACAAAAACAACAAGCATACATTTCTATATCAGAAAACAACATTTTTAACAGAAAATTTACAATCTTTCGAGGCTCTGAACCCCTGTACCGAAGCCTCTGATCATGAATGCATTGAGGGGCTTTTAAAGATTATTCTCTTAGCTTTCTAATGACTACTCACACGCTCAAATTGGATAACAGATGAAGGAGATATGCCTCATGGAAGCTTCACTGCCCGAAACAGGGCATTCTGTGACAGCCTCAGGAAAATGAGTCTTAGAGGCTCATACCACCATTTCTGGTGGATGCTCTTGACTCGGTGATGGAGAAGGAAGGGTAACACTATGTTACCTTGATTTCCAGAAGAAGAGACACGGATTTGGGCCTCTGAATAGCTTGGGAAAACAGATGCAAAATAGCAAGGTTTCTGGTGTGAGTGTGTGTGTGGATTTCTGCTTCTCTCTCTACCTCCAGCTGCAATCCTTCGATTCTCCCAGCTCTAACACGATCTCAGCTTCTCTCTGAACCTGTTCTCTCTTGGTCTCAGCTGTCAACTTCTGATTTTAGCTACTGGTGTGGCTTTCTCTCGGTTTTCACTTCTTATATAGCACTCACACCATGTGAAATCCCAATGATTAGTGGGATGAGGTGTTGGTTGGCTGGGGCTTCGTGGATTAGTGTTAGGACACATATTAGGGGTGTGCTGGCAACTTAAGGGCTCGTTTGGGTGGGTAATTAGACACTTGGGTCTCGGGTAGGCTTTAATCTAGGTGCATTAGTAGTTGATACTTAGGGGCTTGTTTAATTTAAGCTGTAAATTAGTTAGTCTCGGTTTCCAGCCTCAATCCTCTTCATTCTGGTCTTGTACTTTGCTTACTCAAGTTGCTGGGTGTGGTAACTACCTTGATTGGGTCTTTAATTGGCTTTAAAACTAGTAAATTCCGTTACAAGCTCTTAAAGGCATTAAAAGGGATTAATTTGTGACAAGTTTCCTATTTATTACTATTTTTAAAATATGTAACTCACCTAATTGTGTTTGTTTTTTATTTAATTTCAAGGTTGGTACTTTGTAGGATAGTTTAGGGTGTCTCTAAGTGGTTAAATTGAGCTTCCTCAGGCCTTAAGTAAGCTAAAGGGCTAACGCTCCAATTTTTCAATTCTTTCATTTTAGTCCTGAATTTTCACTGGAAAAATGTATCTTTTCAGGACTCTTCTTGAGTTTGGGGTCCCTTAGTCAGGTCTTAGGGTATCTCTAGAGTGTCCTAGGGTATCTTTCTAGGGTCAAATAGGTCTTTTCTGCCCTATTTCACTCATTAAAGAAAAGGGTTAAAACTAACTTATTCTTTTCAATTTAGTCCCTAGGATTAGCGTTAGGGTTCCTCTGGTCATTTTTCTCTGGTTTTTGGGTCTCTTGACCTCTAGTTAGGGTTTCATAAACTTAATTACAAACAAAAACAAAGGCAAACACATCCAAACACTTAAAAATAAAAAAGTCAAACAAGTTAAAGAAAAGTCAACACAAAAGTCAACAACTTTGAAAAAGTCAACACTTTGACTTTTTGGTCAAAGTTGAGTTCCCATTTTTGGGATGTTACACGAAACACTCACCGGCGAAAACTGATGAATATCAAGTTTTCGAAACACTCATCAACGAAAACTAATTAACAAGAAAATCAAGTTTTCGAATTACTCGTTGGCGAAAACTGATGAATATCAAGTTTTCGAAACACTCACCTGCGAAAACTGATGAATATTAAGTTTTTGAAACACTCATCGGCGAAAATTGATTACCAAGAAAATCAAGTTTTCGAAACACTCATTGGCAAAAACTGATGAATATAAAGTTTTCGTAACACTCATCAGCAAAATCAGATTTACAACAAAATCCAGTTTTCGAAACACTCATTGGCGAAAACTGATGAATATCAAGTTTTCGAAACACCTACCGGTAAAAACTGAAGAATATTAAGTTTTCGAAACACTCATCGGCGAAAATTGACCAACAAGAAAATCAAGTTTTCAAAACATTCATTGGCGAAAACTGATGAATATCAAGTTTTCGAAACACTTATCGGCAAAAATTTATTAACAAGAAAATCAAGTTTTTAAAACACTCGTTGGCGAAAATTGATGAATATCAAGTTTTCGAAACACTAACCGGCGAAAACTGACGAATATCAAGTTTTCGAAACACTCATCGGCGAAAACTGATTAACAAGAAAATCAAGTTTTCGAAAACTGATGAATATCAAGTCACCGAAACACTAATCGGCGAAAACTGATGAATATCAACTTTTCGAAACACTCATCGGCGAAAACTGATTAACATGAAAATCATGTTTCCGAACCATTCATTGGCGAAAACTGAATAATATCAAATTTTCGAAACACTCACCGGCGAAAACTGATGAATATCAAGTTTTCGAAGCACTCATCGGCGAAAACTGATTAACAAGAAAATCATGTTTTCAAAACACTTATTGGCGAAAACTGAAGAATATTAAGTTTCCGAAACACTCACCGGCGAAAACTGATGAATATTAAGTTTTCGAAACACTCATCGGCGAAAATTGATTAACAAGAAAACAAGTTTTCGAAACACTCATTGGCGAAAACTAATGAAAATCAAGTTTTCGAAACACTCACCGGCGAAAACTAATGAATATCAAGTTTTCGAAACACTCATCGGCGAAAACTGATTAACAAGAAAATGAAGTTTTCGAAACTCTCATTGGCGAAAACTGATGAATATAAGGTTTCCAAAATCCTAATAGGCGAAAACTGTTGAATATCAAGTTATCGAAACACTCACCTGCGAAAACTGATTAACAAGATAATCAAGTTTTAGAAACACGCAATGGCGAAAACTAAAGAAAATCAAGTTTCCGAAACACTCACCGACAAAATCTGATGAATATCAAGTTTTCGAAACACTTATCGACGAAAACTGATTAACAAGAAAATCAAGTTTTCGAAACACTCATTGGTGAAAACTGATGAATATCAAGTTTTCAAAACACTCATTGACGAAAACTGATTAACAAGAAAATCAAGTTTTCGAAATACTCATTGGCGAAAACTGATGAAAATCAAGTTTTTGAGACACTAATCGGTGAAAACTGATGAATATCAAGTTTTCGAAACAGTCATCGACGAAAACTGATGAATATCAAGTTTTTGAAACACTCACCGGCAAAAACTGATTTACAAGAAAATCAAGGTTTCAAAACACTCCCCGGCGAAAACTGATGAATATCATGATTTCGAAACACTCACAGGCGAAAACTGATTAACAAGAAAATGAAGTTTTCGAAACACGCATTGGCGGTAACTGATGAATATCAAGTTTTCGAAACACTCATCAGCGAAAATTGTTGACTATCAAGTTTTCGAAACACTCACCAGCGAAAACTGATTAACAAGAAAGTTAAGTTTTCGAAACACTCATTCGCGGAAACTGATGAATATCAAGTTTCCGAAGCACTCATTAGCCAAAACTGATGACTATCAAGTTTTCGAAACACTCATCGGCGAAAACTAATTAACAAGAAAATCATGTTTTCGAAACACTCAATGGCGAAAACTGATGAAAATCAAGTTTTCGAAACACTCTCCCGCCATAATTGATGAATATCAAATTTCCGAAACCCTAATCAGCGAAAACTGATGAATATCAAGTTTGCAAAACACTCACCGGCGAAAACTGATTAACAAGAAAATCAAGTTTTCGAAACACTCGTTGGCGAAAACTGATGAATATCAAGTTTTCGAAACACTCACCGGCGAAAACTGATTAACAAGAAAATCAAATTTTCTAAACACTCATTGGCGAAAACTGATGAATATCAAGTTTTCGAAACAGTCACCGGCGACAACTGATGAATATCAAGTACTTCCAAACACTCATCGGCGAAAACTGATTAATAAGAAAATCAAGTT
>JAAIUW010000443.1:0-20374 GCA_014851425.1 Senna tora | reverse complement strand
GGGTTTGGGGCTTAGGGTTTAGCATTTAGGGTTTGGGTTTGGGGTTAAGGGTTTGGAGTTTAGGGTTTGGGGTTTTGGGTTTAGAGTAAGGTTTTGGGGTTTACGGATTAGGGTTTAGGGTTTGGCGTTTAGGGTTTGGGTTTCGGGTTGATGGTTTAGGGATTTGGGTTTGGGGTTTAGGGTTAGGGTTTTTGGTTTATGCTTTGGGGTTTAAGGTTTAGGGTTTGGGATTTGGGGTTAAGGGTTTAGGATTTAGGGTTTAGGGTTTAGGGTTTAGGGTCTGGGGTTTAGGGTTTAGGGTCTGGGGTTTGGGGTTAACGGATTGGGGTTTATGGTTTAGGGTTTAGGGTTCGGAGTTTAGGGTTTGGGGTTTAGGGTTTAGCATTTTTTGTTTTGGGTTTAGGGTTTATTGTTTAGGGTTTATGGCATAGGGTTTGGGGTTTAGGGTTTACGATTTACGTTTTTGGTTTTGGGGTTTGGGGTTTATGATTTAATGTTTTGGGGTTTAAGGATTTGGGTTTAGGGTATGGGGTTAAGGTTTTAGGGTTTGGGTTGGGGATTAGGGTTTAGTGTTAAGGGTTTAGGGTTAGAGTTTAGGGTTTATGGTTTAGTGTTAGGGTTTAGGGTTAGGGTTTATGGTTTACGGTTTAGGGTTTACGGTTTAGGGTTTGGGGTTTAGGGTTTAGGGTTTGGTGTTTGGGGTTTAGGTTTAGGGTTTCTAGTTTGTGTTTTAGGGTTAGTGTTTGACGTTTACGATTTAGGGTTTAGGGTTCGGGGTTAAGGGTTTAGGGCTTAAGGTTTAGGGTTTGGGGTTTGGGTTTGCGGTTTAGGGTTAGGGTTTGGGGTTTAGGGTTTATGGTTTGGGGTTTGGGGCTTGGAGTTTGGGGTTTAGGGTTTGGGGTTTGGGATTTAGGGTTTAGGGTTTAGGGTTTGGAATTTAGGGATTGATGTTTAGGGTTTTGGGTTTTGGGTTTTGGGTTTTGGGTTTAGGGTTTATTGTTGGGTTTATGGCCTAGGGTTTAGGGTTTACAGTTTACGGTTTACGGTTTAGGTTTTGGGATTTGGCGTTTGGGGTTTACAGATTAGGGTTTTGGGGTTCAAGGATTTGGATTTGGGGATTAAGGCTTAGGGTTTGGGGTTAAGGGTTTAGTGTTTGGGGTTTGGGGTTTAGGGTTTAGGGTTTGGGGTTTAGGGGTTAGGGTTTGGGGTTTAGTTTTTAGGGTTTGGGGTTTACGATTTAGGGTTTAATGTTTACGATTTCGGTCTAATGGTTTAGGGTTTATGGTTTATGGTTTGGGGTTTAGGGTTTACGAGTGTACGATTTAGGATTTCGGATTTAGGATTTAGGGTTTAGGATTTGTGTTTTAGGGTTTAGGGTTTGGGGTTTGAGATTTCGATTTAAGGTTTGGGGTTTAGGGTTTAGGGTTTAGGGATTTAGGGTTTGCAATTTAGTGTTTAGGGTTTAGAGTTTGGATGGTGGGGTTAAGGGTTTGGGGTTCATGGTTTAGGGTTTGGAGTTTAGGGTTTAGGGTTAGGGTTTGGGGTTTAGGGTTTGGGGTTTGGATTTTGGGTTTAAGGGTTTCGGGTTTCTGGTTTTGGGATTGGGGATTAGGTTTTCGAGTTTAGGGTTTATGGTTCAGGGTTTAGGGTTTGGGGTTTAATGTTAGGGGTTTGGGTTTATCCTATTGGGTTTGGGGTTTGGTGTTTAGGCTTATGTTTTGGGGTTTAGGGTTTAGATTTTAAGTTTTAAATGTTTAGGGCTTAGAGTTTGAGGTTTATGGTTAAGGGTATAGGGTTTCAAGGTTTATGTTTTAGGGTTTAGGTATTAGGTTTGCAGTTTAGGGCTTTGGGTTTATGGTTTGAGGTTTAGGGTTTAGGGTTTCAGATTTGCATTTAGGGTTTGGGGTTTAGGGTTTAGGGTTTTTGGTTTGGGGTTTAGGTTTTGGGTTTAGGGTTTGGCATTAGGGGTTTGGGGTTAAGGTTTATGGTTTAGGGATTAAGGTTTAGGGTTTGGGGTTTAGGGGTTAGGGTTTGGGGTTTATTTTTTAGGGTTTATGATTTGGGGTTTACAGTTTACGGTTTAGGGTTTAAGGTTTAGAAATTCAGGTTTAGGGTTTGTGGTTTAGCGATTGATGTTTAGGGTTTAGGGTTTAGGGTTTGGGGTATAGGGTTTCGGTTTCACAATTTCAGGTTACGGGTTTATGGTTTAGGATTTAGGGTTTAGGGTTTGTGGTTTAGGGTTTAGAATTTGGGGTTTGAGGTTTAGTTTTAGGGTTTGGGGTTTAGGGTTTAGGGTTCGGTGTTTAGAGTTTAGGGTTTAGGGTTTGAGTTTAGGGTTAAGGGTTTGGGGTTTACGATTTAGGGTTTGGAGTTTAGGGTTTAAGGTAAGGGTTTGGGGTTTAGGGTTAGGGTTTGGAGTTTGGGTTTATGGGTTTAGGGTTTTGGGTTTAGGGTTTCGAGTTTAGGTTTTCGGGTTTAGGGTTTATGGTTTAGGGTTTATGGTTTGGAGTTTACTATTTAGGGTTTGGGGTTTATGATTTAGGGTTCGGGGTTTGGGGTTTAGGGTAAGGTTTGGCATTTATGGTTAGGGTTTGGGGTTTAGGGTTTATGTTTTAGGGTTTAGGGTTTAGGGTTTGCAGTATAGGGCTTTGGGTTTAGGGTTTCAGTTTAGGGTTTAGGGTTTTAGGGTTAATGGTTTTGGGTTTAGGGGTTAGCATTAAGGGTTTATGGTTTAGGGTTTGGGGTTTGGGCTTAAGGTTTTAGGGTTTACACATTAGGGTTTGGGGTTTGTGGTTTAGGGTTAGGGTTTCGGGTTTAGGATTTGTAGGGTATGGGCTAGGGTTAGGGTTTAAGGTTAGGGTTTAGGGTATAGAGTTTAGGGTTTCAGGGTTTATGTTTTTGGGTTTAGGGTTTAGGGTTTGCAGTTTAAGGCTTTGGGTTTATGGTTTGGGGTTTAGGGTTTAGGGTTTCAGGTTAAACCCAAAACCCTACGATCCCATAAAAGTAGGAAAGACAAAAACCTAACCTCAAACCACTCAGTTTACACAGATTTAAACAAAGGGGCAAAAACAGTAAATTTAGTTTATTTCAATCCCTTTTTCTAACTCTTTTCTGTTTTGACCTGTGTCAAGCCCTAATTAGCATCTCCTAATCAAGTTCAATTCGTTTGTGGCTTGCACAGCATGTGGGTGCAGCCACATCAATACAGAACTATCATTTTTGCAGTAATTTCTCTCTTTTGCCAATTTTTCTCTTTTCTAGCACCTTGGAGTTCTATAGGACAAAACTAAGGATACTTAACTCTTTTTCTGTTATGTGGGTGTACTTAGGAGGTCTAGAGGGTGGGAGGATGGGCCTACCCTCTCAGAACCTGAATATCCAAGTTTTAGAGTTGGATAGCCCACTTTTTGCCCTTTTTCATGTATATCTTGCCTACTTCTTATTCTAAGGAAATTTTATCCCTACCACTCTTTCTTTCACCCTTGGTATCCTCACTGCCAAATATTTTAGACTTTCCCCAACACAGAAACCATGTTTGACAGCAAAACAGGACTTCTCAAAACTTTACAAACTTGTTTCCTCACCAATTTCATTGCCTAAGTTACTTTAATAAACCTAAAAGTAAAACCTCAGTGTGTAGGAGAGGTGCAAGGTTCAATAAGTTCTTAGAAACATAATCCCAACAACAGCACAAAATCCACAGCCCAAAATTCATCTAGCAATTCCAACAAAATCATAGAATTACCCATTTTTACAATTTACAGGTTTCAAAATCAAGAGTTGGACACTTGGTAGGTAAATTCATGGTGCTTAGCTACTGTGGAAGCTCAACAAATCATATATGGGGTACACATATCAACCAACAGAAGCTTGAAGAGTTCACTAGCAGAATTCAGTTTAAAATCATCACAAGCTCATGACTTCCTTATTTCAAAACAGAAATTCCTTTCATCACTTTTATACTGGACATTAGTCTTTCCAAAACCATTGAAGGAGTTACCAGCTAACATTACAAGCTTGACGGTAGTAAAGTAACAATTTGGCAATAATTAACAGCAACAAGACTCAAAACAAAAAAGAAAACACTTTGAGTGAAAATTTCAACTTTTCAACTAGCAATTCCGACTACTGAACCAGGGGCTTTTATGAGTGATTTAAGCAGGTTTCTAACACCACGTATTCCTAATATCCATTACTTAATCATCTTGAATCAATTCAAAACCCAGACCACCAGAAAACACAAAAATCGGCAAGCACATATTTTCACACCAGAAAACAAGATTTTAGCAGAATATTAGTAGGTTTTCGAGGCTCTGAACCCCTGTAGGGCAGCCTCTGATGATACATGCATTAAGGTTCTTTTATAGTTCATCCTCTTAGCTTTCTTTTGACTACTCACACACTAAATTTGGTTAAGAGATTAAGAAGTTATGCCCTCTGAAATTATCACTGCCCAAAACAGAGCTTTTTGTGGCAGCAGCGAGAAGAAGGGTCATAGAGGCTCATACCACCACCATTGATGGATGCTCTTGACTCAGAGATGAAGAAGGAAGGGAAACCCTACGTTACTTTGAGTTTTCAGAGGATGAATATGGATTTAAGCTCTTGTGTTGCTTGGGTAAGCTTGGTGAAGAACAACAACTTCTTGAGTGTGTGCTTGTGCAAGTTTCTCAGCTTCTTTCTCCACATCCAGTTGCCAATTTCGATCCTGTAGCTCCTCCACTACTTCAGCCTCCTTCCTAAATCTTAGTTTCACTTGCTCTCAGTTCTCTTTCTCAGTTGTTTTTGCTAGTACTCACTCTCTCTCGGTTTCACTCTCTTTTATAGCACTAAGATCATGTGAGGCTGAAATGATGAGGGTGGTGATGTGTTTAGGTGCTGGAGCTCGTGGGTTTGCAATAGGACACCTAATTAAGTTTTCCTGGCAAGCCTAAGGGGTTGTTTGGGTTGGTTAGTGGCTGCTTAGGCCTCGGGTACGCTTACTTAGGTGTATTAGTGAGTAAGGCTTTTAGGGGTCACTTAATTGAGTCATAAAGTGATGGATTTTTGTGTCTAGTTCTAATTTCTAGTTATTTTCTCCTTGTATTCAGTTTCCTCAAGTTGCTGGCTGATGTAACTACCTTCATTGGGTATTTAATTTGTTTTAAAAATGGTAAATTCGGTTACAAGTCCATGAAAGCATTAAAAGGGATTAAATTGACATAAATGTCCTATTTAACTCCCTTTTAAAAATATGTAACTTGTCTAATTATGTCAATTCTTCATCAAGTTTTGTGGCTGACACTTGGTAGGGTAGTTTAGGGTGTTTTTCGCTGGTTAAATTGGACTTCCTTGGGCTTTAAATAAGCTTGAGGGCTTTAATTGCAATTTTTCATTTCTTTCTTTTTAGTCCTGAATTTCTACTGGAGAAAATGTGTCCTTTTAGGACTTTTCTTGAGGTTGGGGTTCCTTAACTAATTCTTAAGGTATCTCTAGAGTGTCCTAGGATACTTTTCTTGGGTCAAATAGGTCGTCTCAATGCTTTTTAACTCAATAAAGAAAAGAGGCTAAAAACATAGTTTTTATTTCAGTTTCGTCCCTAGGGTTAGGATTAGGGTTCCTCTGGCACTTTTCTTCTGATTTTTGGGGCTCTTTACCTCTAGTTAGGTTTCTAAACCTATTTACAAGCAAAAACAATTGAAAACACATTCAGGCATTCACACATTCAAAAACTCAACACATTACAGAAAAGTCAAACCCCAAACCCCAAACCCTAAAATCCTAAACCCTAAACCCTAAAGCCGAAACCCCAAACGTGAAACCATAAACTCCAAACCCCAAACCCCAAATGCTAAACCCTAAACCCAAAACCCTAAAATCCTAAACCCGAAACCCTAAACCCTAAACAACAAACCATAAACCCAAAGCCCTAAATCCCAAACCCTAAACCATAAACGCTAAAACCTAAACCCCAAACTCCAAACCATAAACCCCAAACCCTAACCAAAACCCCCAAACCCTAACCCTAAGCACCAAACCCCAAAACCTAAAGCAAAAACCCTAAACACTAAACACTAAACCCCAAACCCTAAAATCTAAACCTTAAGCCCTGAACCCCAAACCCCACACTGTTAAACCCAAACTCCAAACCCCAAACCCTAAACTGTAAACCTCAAACCCTTAACCCTAAACACTGAATTCCAAATCCTAAACCATAAACCCCAAACCCTTAACCCTAAACCCTTAACCCCAAACTCCAAACCCTAAACCCTAAACCCCAAATTCGAAACCCTAAACCCTAAACCCCAAATTCGAAACCCTAAACCCTAAACTGCAAACCCTAAAACTAAACCACAAACCCTAAACCCTAAACCCTAAACCCCAAACCCTAAACCATAAATCCTAAATCCGAAATCCTAAACGTTAAACCCGAAACTCGAAACCCTGAAACCTAAACCCCAGACCCTAAACCCTAAACCCTATACCGCAACCCTAAACCCTAAACCCCAAATGCTAAACCCTAAACCCTAAACCCCAAATTCCAAACCCTAAACCCTAAACCCCAAACCATAAAATGAAACCTCAAAACCCAAACCCGAAACTCTAAATCCTAAATTCGAAATCGTAAACCATAAACTCGAAACCCGAAACCTTGAAACCTAAATCCTAGACCCTAAACCTTAAACCCTAAACCCTATAACGTATACCCCAAACCCTAAACCCTAAACTCGAAACCCTAAATGCTAAACCCTAAACCCTAAACCCTAAACCCCAAACCCTAAACCTTAAACCCTAAACCCTTAGACCGAAAGCCTAAACCCTAAACCGTAAACTGTAAACCCCAAACCCAAACCCCAAACCCCAAACCCTAACCCTTAAACCCTACACCCCAAACCCCAAAACCCAAAGCCCAAAGCGCAAACCCTTAACCCTAAACCATAAATGTTAATCCCTAAACCAAAATCCTTGAACCCCAAACCCTTAATGCCAAACCCTAAACCTAAACTCCAAACCATAAACCCTAAACCCTATATCCTAAACCCCAAACCCTAAACTGTAAACCCTAAAACATAAACCCTAAACCCTATGCCATAAACCCTAAACCCTAAACCCTAAATCGAAAACCCTAAACCGTAAATACTAAACAATAAACCCAAAACCCAAAACCAAAAACCCTAAAGCCTGAACCCCGAACCCCAAACCCTAACCTCCAAACCCTAAAGCCTAGACCCTAAACCCCAAACCCTAAATGCTAAACCCTAAACCCTAAACCCCAAACCCTAAACCCCAAACCCCAAACCCTAAACCCCAAACCCCTAACCCCAAACCCCAAACCCTAAACCCTAAATCCCAGAACCTAAACCCCAAACCATAAATCCCAAACCCTAACCCTAAACCTCAAACCCAAATCCCTCAATCATAAACCTCAAACCCCAAACCCTAAACCCTAAATCCCAAACCCTAAACCCTAATCCATAAACCCCAAACCCTAAACCGTAAACCCGAAACCCTAGCCCTAAACAATAAACTCCAAACCCTAAATGCTCACCCTAAACCCCAAACGCCAAACACTAATCTGTAAACCCTAAAACCATAACCCCAAACCCCAAATGCTAAACCCTAAACCCTAAACCCTAAACTCCAAATTCTAAATAATAAACCCCAGATACTTAACCCTAAACCCCAAACCCTAAACCCTAAACCCTAATGCTAAACCCATACCCTAAACCATAAACTCCAAAACCTAACCCCAAACCCTAACCCTAAACCCCAAACCCCAAACCCTAACCCCAAACTCTAAACCCTAAACCCTAAACCCTAAACCCTATACCCTAAACCCCAAACTGTAAACCCTAAACCCTAAAAATTTAAAACCTAAACACTTAACTCCAAACCATAAACCTTAAACCCTAAACACTAAACCCTAAACCCGAAACCGTAAACCCTAACCGCTGAACCCCAAACCCCAAACCCTTAACACCAAACTCCAAACCCCAAACCCTAAACCCTAAACCCTAAACCCCAAATCCTAATCCCTAAACCCTAAACCCTAACACTAAACCCCAAACCCTAAACCCTAAACCCCAAACCCCAAACCCAAAACCCTAAACCGTAAATCCTAAACCCTAAACCCTAAGCCCTAATCCCTAAACCCCAAACCCAAACCCTAAATCCTAAACCCAGAACCCTGAACCCTAAAACCCTTAACCCTAAACCGTAAACCCTAACCCTAAACCCTAACATTTACCCTAACCCCGAACCCTAAACCTTAAACCCTAAACCCCAAACCCCAAACCCCAAACCCTAACCCTAAACCCTAAAGCTTAACCCAAAACCCTAAACCCTAACCCTAAACCCTAACCCTAAACCTTAAACCCTAACCCAAAACCCAATCGTCTAAACCATAAACCCCAAAATCTATATCCTAAATCTTAAACCCCAAAATCCTAAACCCTAAACCTTAAACTCTAAACCTTAAACCCTGAACCCCAAACTCTAAATCCTAAACCCAAAACCTTAAACCCTAACCCTAAACCCCGAACCCTAAACCCCAAACCATAAACCCCAAACCCTAAATCCCAAACCTTAACCATAAACACCAAATGCAAATTCCTAAACCGTAAACCCCAAACCCTAAATCCCAAAACCTAAACCCCAAACCATAAACCCAAAACCCAAAACCGTAAACCCAAAACCCTAACCCTAAACCATAAACTCCAAACCCTAAACCCTAAACGCTAACCCGAAACCCCAAACCCAAACCCTAATCTGTAAACTTCAAAACCTTAACCCCAAACCCCAAACCCTAGACCTTTAACCCCAAGCCCTAAACCCTAAACTCCAAACCCTAACCCTAAACGCCAAACCCCAAACCCTAACTCCAAATGCAAAATCATAAACCCCAAACCCCAAACCCTAAATGCTAAACCCTAAACCTAAACCCTAAACCCGAAACCCTAATCTCATAATCCTAAACCCCAAACCAAAAACCCTAAGCCCTAAATCCCAAACCCTAAACCCTAAAACATAAACCCCAAACTGTAAACCCTAAACCCTAAAACCTTAAAACCTAAACCCAAAATCCCAAACCATAACCCTAAACACCAAACCCTAAATCCTAAGGCCTAAACCTCAAACCTTAAACACTCAACCCCAAACCATAAACCCTAAACTCGAAACCCTAAACCTTAAACTCTGACCTCAAACCCCAAACCCTAAACCCTAAACCCCAAATGCTAACCAATACAACCCAAAACCTAAACCCCAAACCCTAACCCTAAACCCCAATCCCTAACCAAAAACCCTAAACCTTATACCCTAAACCCTAATCCCTTAACCCGAAACTCTAAACTCTAAACTCTAAACCCTAAACCCTAAACCCCAAACCCTAAACCGTAAACCCCAAACTCTAAACCATAAACCCTAAGCTCTGAACCCTAAACCCAAAACCCAAACCCAAAACCCTAAACCCCGAACCTTGAACCTTGAACCCTAAACCTCAAACCCTAAACCCTAAACCCTAAACCGTAACCCTAAACCCTAAACCCTAACCCTAAACCCTAACCCTAAACCCTAAACTCTAACCCTAAACCCTAAACCCTAACCCAAAGTCCTAAACCCTAACCCAAAGCCCAAACCCCTAAACCATAAACCCCAAACCCTAAACCCTAAACCTTAAACCCCAAAATGCTAAACCCTAAACCCTAAACCCTAAACCTTAAACTCTAAACCCTAAACCCTAAACCTAAACCCTAACCCTAAATCCCAAACCCTAAACCCTGAACCCTAAAACCAAAACCTTAACCTTAAACCCTAACCCTAAACCCCAAACCCTAAACCCAAAACCTAACCCCAAACCCTAATCTGTAAACCCCATAACCTTAGCCCCAAACACCAAACCCTAAACCCTAAACCCTATACCCTAAACCCTAAACAATAAATCCTAAACCATAAACCCCAAACCCTTAACCCCAAACCATAATCCCGAAACCCTAAACCCCGGACCCAAACCCTAAACCCTAATCCTTAAATCGAAAACCTTAAACCCTAATCCCTAAACCCTAAACCCTAAACTATAAACCTGAAATCGTAAATCGTAAACCATAAACCACAAACCATAACCCCGAAACACTAATCCCCAAACCTTAAACCCTAAACATAAACCCTAAACCCAAACCCTAAACCCAAACTTTAATCCCTAATCCCTAACCCTAATTCCAAACCCCAAACCCTAAACTCTAAACATAAACCCAAAACACCAAACCCCAAAACCCAAACCCTAAACCCCAAACTCCAAACCCTACACCATAAACCCAAAACCCTAAACTACAAACCCTAAACACTGAACACCAAACCCTAAAATGTAAACCCTTAATCCTAAATCCAAAACTCTAAACCTTGAACCCGAAACCCCAAAGCCCAAACCCTTAACCCCACACCCTAATCCCCAAGCCCTTAACCCTAAACCCCAAACTCTAAACCCTAAATTCTATATCTTAAATCCTAAACCTTAAACACGAATCCCCAAACCCTGAAACCTAAACCCCAGAACCTAAGCCCTAAACCCTCAAACCTAATCCCAATACCCAAACCCTAAACCCCAAACCCCTAACACTAAACCCTATACCCCAAACCCTAAACCTAAACCCCAATCGCAAGTCCCTAAACCCTAAACTAGAAACCCAAAACCCTGAACTTTTTACAGTTAAACACAAACCCTAAACCCTAAGACCTAAACCTTAAACACTAAACTGTACACCCCAAACCCCAAACCCTAAAAAATAAACCCCAAACCATAAACCCTAAACCCTAAAACCCTAAACCGTAAACCCCAAACCCCATACCCTAAACCCTAAAACCCAAACCATAAACCCCAAACCATAAACCCTAAACCCAAAACCCCAAGCCCTAACCCTAAACCCCAAACCCCAAACCCTAATCCGTAAACCCCAACCCAAAACCCTAAACCCTAACCCTAAACCCCAAACCCCAATCCCAAATACGTAAACCCCAATACCATAACCCCAAACCGCCAAACCTTAAACTATAAACCCTAAACTCTAAACGCTAAACCATAAACCCCAAACCGTTAACCCCAAACCCCAAACCCTAAACCCCAAACACCAAACCCTAAACCCTTAACTCGAAACCCTAAACCCTGAATCCTAAATCCAAAATCCTAAACCATAACCCGAAACCCTGAAACCTAAACCCCAGACCCTAAACCCAAAACTTCAAACTGTAAAAACCAAACACTAAAGTCGAATCCCTAAACTCGAAAACCCAAACCCCAATCCTTAAACCTTGAACCCTAAACCCTTAACCCATAAACCCAATCCAGAAACTGGAAACCCAAAACCTTAAACCCTAAACCCAAAACCCTAAACCCTAAACCCTTAACCCTGAATCTTAAACCCCGAACCCTGAACCCCAAACCCTTAACCCCAAACCCTAAAGCTTAATCGCGAAACCATAAACCTTGAACCCCAAACCCTTAATGACAAACCGTAAACCCTAAACCCCAAACCCTATGCCATAAACATTAAATAATAAACCCTAAACCCTAAACCCAAAACCGAATACCCCAAACCAAAAACCGAAAACCCTAAACCCCAAACCATAAACTCAAAGCCCTAGACCGCAAACCCTAAACACAAAACCCTAAAACATAAACCCAGAAACCCTAAACCCCAAACTCCAAATGCTAAACCATAAACCCCAAACCCTAAACCTTAAATGCTAAACCCTAAACCCTAAACTCCAAAACCATAAACCGTAAACTTGAAACCCTAAACCCTATACCCTAAACCCCAAACCATAAACCCAAAGTCCTAGACCGCAAACCTTAAACCCTAAACCCTAAAACATAAACCCCGAAACCCCGAAACCCTAAACAGTAAACCCAGGAAATTTTTTCAAAGTTTAAAATGAAATGAAAGGGAAAGAAATGAATTAGAAAATAATTTTAGAACATAATTCAGGACCTAGAGAATTGGAAACCTGAATTAAATGGGGAGAAGAGAGTAGGGAATATTTTTGGGTATTTAATTTGGGATATAAGAGAAAATAAAAATTTTAATTGGAAAGAGGAGGATTTAATTGGGGATATTTTCCACCTCTTCTTTATTAGTTATATTATTATCATTATTTAGTTATTTATTTAATTGTTTTAACTATTAATTTATTTATTATAATTTTTGGGGGGGTGCCGTGATGTTGTTAATAGGAAAGAAGGTAGGAGGAATAAAAAAGGAAAAGGATAATAGAGAGGGACAGAGGGCACACGAGCAAGAGAAAGAAAGAAGGAGAAAGAAAGATAGAGAAAGAAGAGAGAGAGAGAGAGAGAGTGGAGCATGGGGAAGAAGAAGATGAAGAAGAAGGAGAGTTGGGGTTCGCCGGAAAAGTGACCGGGGAGAGCTAGCTGACGCCGGAAAAGTCACCAGAGCTCGGGTACGACGTCTCCTACACCGTCCACCAATCGAATCAAAGGTTGGTAACCCCAATTTCATTCGAAACCCCCAATTTCTTCATTTTAGGGATTTCTTCGATCCATCTTCGAGTGGGTTGTTTCAAGGGTAGATTCAGACCTCGGAAGTGTTCTTGAACACTTAGTTGGGGTAAAAATCGAGGCTATACCCTCGAGTTTAGCCGAATTCGAATCTGAAAGGGTTTGGGGTTTAAAATTCTAAATATTCCCAATTTGGGGATTCGTTGATAAATTTGGAATCGGGCTTGGATTTGAGTAGTTAGGGCTGGATTTATGTCGTTGGATTGTAGGTGAACAAAACCTGTGAGGTGCGGAGTCGAAGCCGGGGGCGAAAGGGGGCCGAAACGGGCCCAAACCAGCCCACAACACAACAAATGAATTGCTGTGCTGTGAACCGACACTATAGCACTCAAACCAGCGCTATAGCGCTGACTCTCGGGTGCACGAAGAAGCTGCTGGGCAGCGGCTTAGCGCTATAGCGCCATAATTGGCGCTATAGCGCCGGGCCTCTGCCCAGCATGCTCAAAAGTCATTTTTTTGTCAAACCTGGGTGTCTGAACCTCCTATTTTCAATCCTAAACTTCTTAGGACACCCCAACCATGTTTTTATGGATCAAAACTATTTCAAAATCTTCTTATCCCTCAAGAATAGAAACTTATGGAATAAGCTATGCCCAACTTCTTGAAATTCTAAATTCCCTGTACACCATCATTAGGTAACCTTAAGTAGGATGGCTTAGAAGCACGTTGAGGTTTAGTAACTCAAATCCAAGGCCCCAAAAGGAACTCAAGGAGAATAATAGTTGTATGCAACCAATTGCAAGGCACTTGAGACTCTCATAGAAGAAAGGGAGGACGGATAAGACCAGGGACTCGGTTCTTGGCAATGTCTAGATGCATTCTAGGCATGAGCATGTAGTATGCATATGAATTACATATAGACGAGATGTTAACCACTTGAATGCATTCGTTAGGAAACCACGACTTGTCCAGAGCGGGAGTTACTCAAGGACAAGCGCAAGGAAGCCGTCCAGGTGAGGGGTTTCCCATCCTTACCCTACAGGGTTGATTGAGGATGTGGATATGTGGTTTGCCTACTTGTCTGTTTGTAAGAATTGTTTAGTGGTTAACATGCTATTGTTGTTCCTAATCTGTTATCCATGAAAGTATTTGTATATGTGTGTTTGACTACAGGTAAAGAGGTACTGAAGGGTATCCATGTGATGACATGAGGTACGCCGAACAGTACAAGTAAAGGGGTAAGTTGTTGACTGAGTCCAAGGTTTGGTTCACCCTATTAATTAGAAACTCATTAAAGAAATCATATAGAAGCTGTTAATAAACGTAGACGTTTTAAGTTAATTGAACTTAGGAAAGGCCTTAGAGCTAGGTTATGAACTAATCAAGTTAATTGACTCACTCCCTCTACTTCAATGTTTTAGATACAGGGATCGGGCAAGCATCGACATCCGGACAGTGAGACAGACATCGGACCATCCTTACGCACTTGTTCGCGTGGGTGGACGCCTTTTGGTTATTTTGATCATTTTGGTTGTACATATTATAAGTTGTAAGGGTTGTATATATATATATATATATATATATATATATATATATATATATATATATATATATATTTACAGCTTCCGATATGTACCTACTCTAGACTTGTCGGCTTCACAAGTACTTAAAGACAAGGTCCAGTTTGGGAAAGACTAGGATATATGTTTGAGTATATAAACTTCTGCATGTGAATAGGATAGATCGTACGCATTGAGGCGTACGGTCAATATGATATGGATATATATTATGTGTGCTTGCTACATGTGAATAGGATAGATCGTACGTATCGAGACGTACGGTCAATATGATATTAATATTTACATTATGAGTGCTAATAAATATATCTATACACTGGATTGAGCTGAAGCGGAATTGAGCGAACCGCGGATTGTAGGTTAATTAGGCTACCAGTGAGGTGTGGCCACTAGTATGATATATATATATTGATTGTATAGCAGGGTAGTATAGTCATGTTTACAGGATAAGGCTTACGGGTTTAGACGTAAAAATATATCCCCGTGCCGGTCACGTACTCCCAATTTGGGGTCGTGACACTTAAACCCCAACCCTAAACCATAAACTCCAAATCCTAAACCTGAAACTCTAACCCTAAACCACAAACCCCAAATCCTAATTCGTAAACCCCAAAACCTTACCCCTAAACCCTAAACCCTAAACTCCATCGTGAAACCAAAAACCCCAAACCCTTAACCGCAAACCCCAAACACTAGTCGCTAAATCCTAAACCCTAAACCCTAAACCTTAAACCCAAAAATCCTAAATCCTAAACCTGAAACCCTAAACCATAAACAATAGATCCCAAACCATAAACCCGAGCCCTAAACTACAAACCCTAAAACATAAACCCCAAACCACAAACACTAAACCCCAAACCCTAACAATACACCCTAAACCCTAGCCCTAAACACCAAACCCCAAACCCTAAAGCATAGACCCCAAACACTAAACATTAAACCTCGTACCCTAAATCCTAAACCATAAAACCTAAACCAGAAAACCTAAACAACAAAACCCTAAACACCAAAATCCAAACCCTTAAAACCAAACTACAAACCCAAACCCAAACCCCAAACCCCAAATCCTATCCCAAAACCCTAAACTCTAAACTCCAAACCCTAATCCAGAAACCCCAAACCTTTAACCGCAAACTCCAAAACCCTAAACCCTAAACTCCAAACCCGAAACTCGAAACCCTAAACCCTAAACCCTAAACCACAAACCCTAAACCCCAAACCCTTAACCCCAAACCCTAAAACTAAACCCCAAACCCCAAACCTTAAACCCTAAACCCCAAACCATAAACCCTAAATCCTAAATTCGAAATCCTAAACCTTAAACCCCAAACCCTGAAACCTAAACCCCAGACCCTAAACCCTAAGCCCTAAACCCTATACCCCAAACCCTAAACCCTAAATGCTAAACCCTAAACCCTAAACCTGCCTTAAACCCTAAACCCTTAGACCGAAATCCTATACCCTAAACCCTAAACTGTAAATCCCAAACCCTAAACCCTAAAAACAAAACCCCAAATGCTAACCCCTAAACCCCAAACCATAAACCATAAACCCTTAACCCTAAACCCTAACCCTTAACCCTAAACCCTAACCCTAAACCCCAAACCCTAAACCTTAATCTTTAAACCCAAATCCTTGAACCCTAAACCCTTAACGCCAAATCCAAAACCCTAAACCCTAAACCCTGAACCCTAAAGCCCAAACCCCAAACCCTAAATCCTAAACCGTAAACCCTATACCCCAAACCCTATGCCATAAACCTTAAACAACAAACCCTAAACTTTAAACCTTAAACTCAAAACCCTAAATCCTAAACCCTAAACCCTAGACCCTAATCCCTAAACACTAAACCCTATACCCTAAACCCTAGGACCTAAACCCTAAACCCTAAACCCTAAACCCTAAACACTAAACCCTAAACCCTAAACCCAAACTCCAAACCCTAAACCCCAAACCCTAAACCCTATACCCCAAACCCTAAATCCCAAACCCTAAACCCCAAAGCATAAACCCCAAACCCTAAATGTAAACCCCAAACCCTAACCCTAAACCATAAACTCCAAACTGTATAACCTAAACGCTAACCCTAAACACCAAATCCCAAACCCTAATTCGTAAACCTCAAAACCTTAACCCCAAACCCAAACCCTAAACCATAAACCCTAAACTCCAAATGCTAAACCAAAAAGCGTACACCCTTAACCCCAAACCCCAAACCCTAAACCCTAAACCCTAAACCCTAAACCTTAACCCTAAACCATAAACTCAAAACAATAAGCCCAAACCCTAACCCTAAACCCTAAACCCCAAACCCTAAACTCCAAATACTAAACCATAAACCAAAACCCTTAACCCCAACCCCAAACCCTGAACGCTAAATCCTAAGTCCAAACCCTAAACCCTATTCCCTAATCCTTAATATCCTAAACCCTAAACTTGAAACCCTAAGCCCTAAACCTTGAGCCCTAAACATTAAAACATAAACCTTGAAACCCTGAACCCGCAACCCTAAACCCAAAACCATAAACCCCAAACTGTGAATCCTAAACCCTAAAATCATAAAACCTAAACCCCAAACCCTAACCCATAAAACTTAAACCCTAACGCTAAAACTAGGTAAAGTCATAGGAAGTTCACACTACCTAGGTAAAGTCAGTGTAGGATAGTAATGGGTAGATAGAGTCAGAATCCCAGTTGAAGGCTCGGGAAGAGAAAGAATTTAGAAAAGATTGCCCGTTGAGGCCATTGCCCTAGCCTGGCACTAGGGTCAGTTAAAGAGTAAAGCATTTGCCCGTTGTGGCCATTGCCCTAACCTCGTACTAGGGTCAGTAAAAGACTAAACAATTTGCCCGTTGAGGCCATTGCCCTAGCCTGGCACTAGGGCAGTTTAAGATTTAAAAGAAATTGCCCGTTGAGGCCATTGCCATAGCCTGGTACTAGGGTCAGTTGAGTGATTTACAGTTTTCATATGATATGTTAAACATGATGGTTAGCTTATGAGAAGTATGATAGAGAAGCATGATCCGTAGGTTTATCTTTGATTTGATGTTATATTAATATTGCCTGATTGTAATATAACATGTGATAAACCGGACTTTCATGCGCATGTGATTGTGGGTGTTTTCCTTTACCCAACTGTAGTGGTACCCGCCGCTATGCCGAGGATGGGAAGCTTCTCACTGAGTCTGTTTGACTCAAACCCTCTACTTCATTGTTTCAGATACAGGGATCGGGCAAGCATCGACGTCCGGACAGTGAGACAGACATCAGACCATCTTTACGCACTTGTTCGCGTGGGTGGACACCTTTTGGTTATTTTGATTCTTTTGGTTGTACATATTATAAGTTGTAAGGGTTGTATATAAATATATTTACAGCTTCCGATATGTAACTATTCTAGACTTTTCGGCTTCACATCTACTTAAAGACAGGGTCCAGTTTGGGGAAGACTAGGATATATGTTTGAGTATATAAACTTTTGCATGTGAATAGGATAGATCATATGCATTGAGGCATACGGTCAATATGATATAGATATATATTATGTGTGCTTACTGCATGTGAATAGGATAGATCGTACGTATTGAGACGTACGGTCAATATGATATTAATATTTACATTATTAGTGCTGATAAATATTTCTATACACTGGATTGAGCTGAAGCGGAATCGAGCGAATCGCGGATTGCAGGTTAATTAGGCCACCAGTGAGGTGTCACCACTAGTATGATATATATATATATATATATATTGATTGTATAGCAAGTTAGTATAGTCATGTTTACAGGATAAGACTTACGGGTTTAGAGGTAATAATCTATCCCCGTGCCGGGCACGTACTCCCGATTTGGGGTCATGACAAACTTGGTATGAGAGCCTGGTTTTTCTTTAAGTCATGTGAAGCCATTGGTATAACCTGGTGTCAGTTTAACCATCGTTGTGAAACCCGGGCACAACATTGCATTAAACAGGCACTTGTGGGAGTACCCAGGATAATTTGAGTAAGCCTTTCTTTCATTCCTTCTTAATATATGATAGATTATGCAAATACTTTTCAGGTGACGTTTATGTGCAGCACAGGGATGCTGCCGACTACTAGGCTGGCTAGGAGGGGCGAAAGAGTCCCTGCACGTACTGATGAGGAATCCGTTCGAGAGGAGAGAGTGCCACCCAGGGGTCGAGCTAGAGGCTGTGCTCGCGGTCGTGGTAGGACACAAGAAATAAGAGTGCATAGGCAACAAACCCTAGAACCACAGGTTGAGACGGGTGGTCTGTCAGTGGCTGAGAAGCTGACTGCGGGATTTCAGGAGTTGAGAGCTGAAATGACCTGCCAAATTCAACAAGAAGTCCGCCGTTTACTTGTCGGCGAGGAAGAGGAGCAAATGATATCGACTGAACAGGAAACTGAAATGGTTGAGGAAAGGGAGGAAGAACCAAGAAGGGAATGGCAACAAAGAGACGTGCCCCAGGGACTGAGGGGAGTTCCGAGGGAATTGCCGATTACTATATTCCTGAAGCTGAATCCGCCTACCTTTTGCGGAACCAAAACCAAGGAGGACCCTCAACATTTTCTATGTGACTTAGTCAGAATTGGGCAGTTACTGAGGTGTCCAGGAGGAGAGATGGTGGAACGTGCCTCATTTCAGTTGAGAGGCGCTGCACGGGTTTGGTTTGAATTTGTGCAGAAGAGATATGCAAGGAGAGTTGCTCCTTTGACCTGGGAAGATTTTCAGAGGGAATTCCTAGGTCGGTTTTCATCTGATGGAACGAGGTATGCCAAGCGTCAACAATTTGAAGACTTGTGGATGACGCCGAGTATCTCAGTGACTGAGTTTGAGCTGCAGTTCACGGAGGTAGCTCAATATGCTCCAGAATTGGTTCCCGATGAGAGGGAGTTGATCAAGAGGTTTATCCATAGGTTGGTGGAGCCATTGTTCGTAGTTCTACTGCCGCAATGCGGTCAGTTTGAAACTCTAGCATAGGCTGCTGATTGTGCCAGGGTAATTAAAAATATGAAGAAGTTTAGGACGTCGGCGAATCCCAACAACAAGTTATTGACAGGTAGTGATGGGCAAGGATGGAAGAAGAAGCAAAAGATAGCTGGAAATTCTAGTATAGTTCCAAATTATGCAGGGCAACTTGGTGGGTAGTCTGTTATTACCACCACAAGTTTTGAGAGGAGTAACACCCAAGGTGGGCAGAGGTACCAAGGCAGTAGACTGGGCGGTAACCAGAAACTGTAGTGTGGGACATGTGGAAGATTTCATTTTGGAGAGTGCAAAGTGGTGAAAGGAGGTTGCTGCAATTGTGGTCAGTTCGGACATATGGCTAAGGAATGCCCGCAGAGGAAGAGTAATACGAGTGTCAAGAATAATCCTACTCCGGGTAGTACTCCAATTGCAACCCCACCAGTCAGGATTGTACCACCCCAGACTAACAACTCAGGTGCGGGCCGAGGTAGAAGAGCAGGAGCGGGAGGTAGAGGTCCAGGTGCACCAGGAGGAGGACAGGCACGGGTGTTTGCCTTGTCTCGTCAGGATGCACATGCACCAAATGCATTAGTGATAGGTACACTTTCAGTGTGCTCTTTCCAGGCTCTTGTATTATTTGATTCCGGTTCAACACACTCCTACATCTCACATGCATTTGCACTGAAAGTTGAGAGGAGCCCAACTAGATTGAAGGAGACAGAAACGGTCTCTACTCCGATGGGTGAATTGGTCCAAGTCATATACGTTTATGAGTCGTGTGTGGTTGTGGTCGAGGGTCATGAAACAGTTGTGGACCTACGACTACTATACATGGTAGACCTGGATGTTATTATAGGTATGGATTGGTTGGCATCTTGCCATGCAGTAGTTGACTGCAGGGCGAAGTGTTTGAAATTCAGCATGCCGAATGAAGAGGCATTTGTCGGGCGGGATGATGGTGCTGCACCGTATCCGAGTCTAATTTCAGCAATGAATGCTTCCAAGCTACTCGAGAAAGGGTGTAAAGGATATCTGGCTTTTGTGAGGGATACTACGAAAGAAGTACTTCCTGCGAATCAGGTACCGGTGGTTCGGGTGTTTCTTGATGTATTTCCTGGCGACCTACCTGGTTTGCCGCCTGATCGAGAGATTGAATTTGAGATCGAGCTTTTACCAGGTACTTAGCCGATTTCCACACCATCCTACAGAATGGCTCGGAAGGAGTTGAAGGAACTACATATGCAATTACAGGAGTTGCTTGATAAGGGTTTCATCAGACCCATTTTTTCGCCTTGGGGTGCACCAGTTCTATTCATGAAGAAGAAGGATGGAACTTTAAG
>JAAIUW010000442.1:0-20389 GCA_014851425.1 Senna tora | reverse complement strand
CCAATGAGTGTTTCGAAAATTTGAATTTCTTGTTAATCAGTTTCCGCTAATGAGTTTTTCGAAATTTGATATTGATCAGTTTTCGTCGGTGAGTGTTTCTGAAACTTGATATTCTTGTAAATCAATTTTCGCCGAAGAGTATTTCGAAAACTTGATATTCCTTATTTTTCGCCAATGAGTGCTTCGAAAACTTGATATTCATCAGTTTTTGCCATTGAGCGTTTCGAAAACTTGACATTAATTAGTTTTCGCCGATTAGTGTTTCGAAAACTTGATATGCATCAGTTTTCGCCAATTAGTGTTTCGAAAACATGATTTTCTTGTTAATCAGTTTTCGCCAATGAGTGTTTCGAAAACATGATATTCATCAGTTTTCGCCGGTGAGTGTTTCTGAAACTTGATATACTTCAGTTTTCGCCAATCAGTGTTTCGAAAACTTGATTTTCTTGTTAATCAGTTTTCGCCGATGAGTATTTCGAAAACTTGATATTCATCAGTTTTCGCCGATGAGTGTTTCGAATACTTGATTTTCATCAAGTTTTTGCCGGTGAGTGTTTTGGAAACTTGAATTCTTCAGTTTTCGCCAATGAGTGTTTCTAAAACATGATTTTCTTGTTAATCAGTTTTCGCCGATGAATGTTTCGAAAACTTGATATTCATCAATTTTCGCCAATGAGTGTTTCGAAAACTTGATTTTCTTTTTACTCAGTTTTTGCCGATGAGTGTTTCAAAAACTTGATATTCATCAGTTTTCGCTGGTGAGTGTTTCGGAAACTTGATATTCTTCAGTTTTCGCCAATGAGTGTTTCGAAAACTTGATTTTCTTGTTAATCAATTTTCGTCGGTGAGTGTTTCGAAAACTTGATATTCATCAGTTTTCGCTAATGAGTGTTTCGAAATCTTGATTTTCTTGTTAATCAGTTTTCGCCGATGAGTGTTTTGGAAAACTTGATATTCTTCAGTTTTCGCCAATGAGCTTTTCGAATACATGATTTTCTTGTTAATCAGCTTTCGCCGATGAGTGTTTCGAAAACTTGATATTCATTAGTTTTCGCCTATTATTGTTTCGGAAACTTGATATTCATCTGTTTTCGCCAATGAGTGTTTCGAAAGCTTGATATTCATTAGTTTTCGCCAATGAGTGTTTCGAAACTTGATATTCAATAGTTTTCTTGTTAATCAGCTTTTGCCGATGAGTGTCTCGAAAACTTGATATTCATTAGTTTTCGCCGATGACTGTTTTGTGAACATGATATTCATCAGTTTTCGCCAATGAGTGTTTCGAAAACTTGATTTTCTTGTTAATCAGTTTTCGCCGATGACTGTTTCAAAATTTTGAAATTCACCAGTTTTTGCCGGTGATTGTTTTGAAAACTTGATATTCATCTGTTTTGGCCGATGAGTGTTTCGAAAACATGATATTCATCAGTTTTCGCCGACTAGTGTTTCGGAAACTTGATATTCATCAGTTTTCACCAATGAGTGTTTCGAAAACTTCATTTTCTTGTTAATCGATTTTCGCCGATGATTGTTTCGGAAACTTGATATTGATCAGTTTTCGCCGATTAGTGTTTCCGAAACTTGATATTCATCAGTTTTCGCCAATAAGTGTTTCGAAAACTTGATTTTCTTGTTAATCAGTTTTCGCCGGTGAGTGTTTCGAAAAGTTAATATTCATCAGTTTTCGCCAATGAGTATTTCCAAAACTTGATTTTCTTGTTAATCAGTTTTCGCCGATGAGTGTTTCGAACACATGATATTCATCAGTTTTCGCCAGTGTTAATCAGTTTCGCCGATGAGTGTTTCAAAAAATTGATATTCATCAGTTTTCGCCGGTGAGTGTTTAGGAAATTTAATATTCTTCAGTTTTCGCAAATGATTTTTCCGAAAACTTGATTTTCTTGTTAATCTATTTTTGCCGGTGAGTGTTTCGAAAACTTGATATTCATCAATTTTCGCGAATGAGTGTTTCGAAAACATGATTTTCTTGTTAATCAGTTTTCCCCGATGAGTGTTTCAAAAACTTAATATTAATCAGTTTTCGCGGATTAGTATTTCGAAAACTTGATATTCATCAGTTTTCGCCGATGATTGTTTTGAAAACTTGATTTTCTTGTTAATCAATTTTCGCCGATGAGTGTTTCGAAAACTTGATATTCAATAGCTTTCGCCGATTAGTGTTTCGGAAACTTGATATTCATCAGTTTTCGCCAATGAGTGTTTCGAAAACTTCATTTTCTTGTTAATCAGTTTTCGCCGTTGAGTGTTTCGAAAACTTGATATTAATAAGTTTTCGCCGATGAGTGTTTCGAAAACTTAATATTCATCAGTTTTCGCGGATTAGTATATCGAAAACTTGATAATCATTAGTTTTCGCCAATGAGTGTTTTGAAACTTGATTTTCTTATTTATCAATTTTCGACGATGAGTGTTACGAAAACTTAATATTCATCAGTTTTTGCAGATTATTATTTCGAAAACTTGATGTTCATCAGTTTTCGCCAATGAGTGTTTTGAAAACTTGATTTTCTTTTTAATCAATTTTCGCCGATGAGTGTTTCGAAAACTTGATATTCAATAGTGTTCGCCGATTAGTGTTTCGGAAACTTGATATTTATCAGTTTTCGCCAATGAGTGTTTCGAAAACTTCATTTTCTTCATAATCAGTTTTCGCCGATGAGTGTTTCGAAAACTTGATATTCTTCATTTTCTGCCGGTGAGTGTTTCTGAATCTTCATATTCTTCAGTTTTTCCCAATGATTGCTTCGAAAACTTGATTTTCTTGTAAATCAGTTTTCGCCTATGAGTGTCTGGAAACGTGATATTCATCACTTTTCGCCGGTGAGTGTTTCGAAAATATTATATTCTCCAGTTTTCGCCAATGAGTGTTTTGAAAACTTTTTATGCTTGTTAATTAATTTTCGGCAATGAGTGTTTCGAAAACTTGTTATTTGTCAGTTTTCGCCAATAAGTGTTTCGAAAAATTGATTTGCTTGTTAATCAATTTTCGGCGATGAGTGTTTTGAAAACTTGATATTCATCAGTTTTCGCCAATGAGTGTTTCCAAAACCTGATTTTCTTATTAATCAGTTTTCACCGATGAGTGTTTCGAAAACTTGATATTCATTAGTTTTCGCCGGTGAGTTTTTCGAAAACTTGATATTCTTCAGTTTGTGCCAATGAGTGTTTCGAAAACTTGATTTTCTTGTTAATCAGTTTTCGCCGATGAGTGTTTCGAAAACTTGATATTCATCAGTTTTGGGCGGTGAGTGTTTCAGAAACTTGATATTCTTCAGTTTTCGGAAATGAGTGTTTCGAAAACTTGATTTTCTTGTTAATCAGTTTTCGCCAATGAGTGCTTCGAAAACTTGATATTCATCAGTTTTCGCCGGTGAGTGTTTGTAAAACATGATATTCTTCAGTTTTTGCAAATGAGTGTTTCGAAAACTTGATTTTCTTCTTAATCTGTTTTCACCGGTGAGTGTTTCGAAAATTTCATATTCATCAGTTTTCGTCAATGAGTGTTTCAAAAACTTGATTTTCTTGTTAATCAGTTTTTGCCGATAAGTGTTTCGAAAACTTGATATTCATCAGTTTTTACCAATTATTGTTTTAAAAACTTCATATTCATCAGTTTTCGCCAATGAGTGTTTCTAAAACTTGATTTTCTTGTTAATCAATTTTCGCCAATGAATGTTTCGAAAATTTGATATTCATCAGTTTTCGCCGGTGAGTGTTTCGGAAACTTGATATTCATCATTTTTTTCGCAATGAGTGTTTCAAAAACTTGATTTTCTTTTTAATCAGTCTTCGCCGATGAGTGTTTCGAAAACTTGATATTCATCAATTTTCGCCGGTGAGTGCTTCTAAAACTTTATAGTCTTCAATTTTTGCTAATCAGTGTTTCGAAAACTTGATTTTCTTGTTAATCAGTTTTCGCCGATGAGTGTTTCGAAAACATGATATTCATCTGTTTTCGCCAGTGAGTGTTTCAAAAACTTGATATTCATCAGTTTTTGCCAATGAATGTTTCAAAAACTTGACTTTCTTGTTAATCAGTTATCGCCAATGAGTACTGTTTCGAAAAGTTCATATTCTTCAGCTTTCGCCAATGAGTGTTTCCAAAACTTGATTTTCTTGTTGATCAGTTTTCGCCGATGAGTGTTCTGAAAACTTGATATTCATCAGTTTTCGCCGATTAGTGTTTCGGAATCTTGATATTTATCAGTTTTCGCCAATGAGTGTTTCGAAAACTTGATTTACGTGTTAATCAATGTTCGTCGATGAGTGTTTTGAAAACTTGATATTCATCAGTTTTCGCCGGTGAGTGTTTCGGAAACTTGATATTCTTCTGTTTTCGCCAATGAGTGTTTCGAAAACTTCATTTTCTTGTTAATCAATTTTCGCCGGTGGGTGTTTCGGAAACTTGATATTCATCAGTTTTTGCCAATGAGTGTTTCGAAAACTTGATATTCTTGTAAATCAGTTTTGGCCGATGAGTGTTTCGAAAACTTGATATTCATCAGTTTTCGCCGGTGAGTGTTTCGAAAACTTGATATTCATCAGTTTTCGCCGATTAGTGTTTCGGTAGCTTGATATTCATCAATTTTTGCCAATGAGTGTTTCGAAAACTTGATTTTCTTGTTAATCAATTTTTGACGATGAATGTTTCGAAAACTTGATATTCATCAGTTTTCGCGAATGAGTGTTCCGAAAACTTGATTTTGTTTTGAATCAGTTTTCGCCGACGAGTGTTTCGAAAACTTGACATTCATCAGTTTTCGCCGATTAGAGTTTCGGAAACTTGATATTCATCAGTTTTCGCGAATGAGTGTTTCGAAAACTTGATTTTCTTGTGAATCAGTTTTCGCCGATGAGTGTTTTGAAAACTTGATATTCATCAGTTTTCGCCAATTAGTGTTTCAGAAACTTGATATTCATCAGTTTTCGTCGGTGAGTGTTTCGAAACTTGATATTCATCAGTATTCGCGAATGAGTGTTTCGAAAACTTGATTTTTTTGTTAATCAGTTTTCGTCGATGAGTGTTTCGAAAACTTGATATTCATCAATTTTCGCCGAGTAATGTTTGAGAAACTTGATATTCATTAGTTTTCACCAATGAGTGTTTCGAAAACTTGATTTTCTTATTAATCAGTTTTCACCGATGAGTGTTTCGAAAACTTGATATTCATCAGTTTTCGCCGGTGAGTGTTTCAGAAATTTGATATTATTCAGTTTTTGCCAATGAGTGTTTCGAAAACTTGATTTTCTTGTTAATCAGTTTTCGCCGGTGAGTGTTTCGAAAACTTGATTTTCTTGTTAATCCGTTTTCGCCGATGAGTGTTTCGAAAACTTGATTTTCTTGTTAATCAGTTTTCGCCGGTGAGTGTTTCAGAAACTTGATATTCATTAGTTTTCACCATTGAGTGTTTCGAAAACTTTATTTTCTTGTTAATTAGTTTTCGCCAGTGAGTGTTTCGAAAACTTGATATTCATCAATTTTCGCCGATTAGTGTTTCGGAAACTTGATTTTCTTGTTCATCAGTTTTCGCCAATGAGTGTTTCGAAAACTTGATTTTCTTGTTAATCAATTTTCGCCGATGAGTGTTTCGAAAACCTAATATTCATCAGTTTTCGCCTGTGAATGTTTCGGAAACTTGATTTTCTTCAGTTTTCCCCGATGAGTGTTTCAAAAACATTATATTAATCAGTTTTTGCCGATTAGAGCTTCGAAAACTTGATATTAATCAGTGTTCGCCAATGAGTGTTTCAAAAACTTGATTTTCTTGTTAATCAGTTTTCGCCGTTGAGTGTTTCGAATACTTGATATTAATTAGTTTTCGCCGATTAGTGTTTCGGAAACATGGTATTCATAAATTTTCGCCAATGAGCGTTTCGAAAATTTGATTTTCTTGTTTATCAGTTTTCGTCGATGAGTGTTTCGAAAAGTTGATATTCATCACTTTTCGCCGATTAGTGTTTCGGAAACTTGATATTCATCAGTTTTCGCCGATGAGTGTTTCGAAAACTTGATTTTCTTGTTTATCAGTTTTCGTCGATGAGTGTTTCGAAAACTTGATATTCATCAGTTTTCGCCGATCAGTGTTTCGGAATCTTGATATTCATCAGTTTTCGCCAATGAGTGTTTCGTAAACTTGATTTTCTTGTTTATCAATTTTCGCCGATGAGTGTTTCGAAAAATTGATATTCATCAATTCTCGCCGATGAGTGTTTCGGAAACTTGATATTCATCAGTTTTCGCCAATGAGTGTTTCAAAAACTTGATATGCATCAATTTTCTCCTGTGAGTGTGATAATACCAATATTTACCCTTGTATCTTTTGGCATTTGACAAGCTTTTGTTGAGTTTAAAGAGTCATTATGCATGATTTAATGTTATTCAAGAGCACTTAAGGACTTGATTCACAATCTTGCTAATTCCATTTTTATTGAATAAATTGTGATAATTCTCTAGTTTTATTAACTTGAGGGCCTCACAATTGTTTTGGTTGATTTGTAGGTCAACTAGCTTGAGGAATAGCAAGGATTCAAGTGCTAGAGGTCGAGAAAGAAGCTGGAAAGCGAAGCCGGTACAAGATTTGAGGCTTAGAGGCATTTTTGGGCCTATTCTACTGTTCCACCCGCTGGCAAGCTGCCAGCGGGTGGACTTCAGTTTCAGAGCAAAACGTGCGTTTTTAAGTAATCCACCCGCTGCCAGCGGGTACATGACGAGGCATTTTCTCGCGATTTTAAGAGCTGAAACGGATGGTGGGCCCACTTTCTCAATGTTTTACCACAAGGGGAGCATACTAGGTCGGATTAGAGGAATATTCTGAGGTTTTAGAGGCCCTTAACCTAATTTGAGAGAAACCCACGATTTTAACACATTCATCACACAAGCTCTCATTCTCTCAAGTCTCTCACATTTCCAGCCACACTCACCATTTTCTCTTCATCTTCTCCACTCTCCACACTATTCAGACCAAATTCCAGCAACCTCCATCATCATCCATGGCTAAGCAAGGGTTGGAGAGCTTGGTGGAGCATTCTTCCATCCATGAGTGGCTAAACTTCTTGTGCTTTGGAGGAGGATGATTAGGGCTTGAGCTATGGCATCCAATAGGGAGTTTTTCTTGTTTTCCTACTACTTCTCTTTATGGATTCATGTTTATCTTGTTGATATTGATGGATTTGTATTGATTGTGGTCCATGGTTGTGGAACTCAACTAGGTTGTAGTTGGAATTTATTGATATAGATTGATTTGTATTTTGATTCTCCCATTGTGGGTTTTGATTACATTGGATTTGGTTGAATCTTATTGTAATTTTTAATTCATTGTGGAAGTCACTCTAATGACAATGGTAATTGTTGAGTTGAATTCTAGTTTATGTTAAATTCCTCATTTGCTTCATTGATGGTATTTGATTAGGCTTGTTAATTGTCCGGTTGGTTAATTGCATCCTCTAATTAAATTACCTAGGTTTAGTGGTCACTAAACTACTTTAGGAAATGGCCTTTCATTGATTAACTCCATACTTTTTGATAGCAAGGATAGCCCAAAGCATTCTCCAACAAAGCATATTCATCTCATTTCATTCACCTCAATTTACTTTAGCTTTAAAAATATTGAAAACCCCAAAAAGTGTTAGTTCTAGTTTCATTTAGTTGCATTTAATTCCATTTAGTTTCATTGCACACCAAGTGTTTGTTAAATTGCCTCAAAGACACCCTTTTGTGTTAATTGAGCATATTTGTCCATCGAGTCCATAGGCTCCGCGAGAGAGAATCGACCTAGGTTGTGCCACTAGCTGCACTTTCTAGTATTTTTTATTGGTGCCGGCCTCGCGACAAGGCCGCGTCCATCAATTTGGCGCCGTTGCCGGGGAGCCATTTTGGTTCTTTGTGCAATTGTGCTAGATTCTCACGAATTGGGTTGTTTTCGCGTGATTTCTTTGGGAATCACATAGTTAGATTGTGTTTTGTTATTGTGTTTTGTGTTTTAAGTTGTGTCTTTTCATTTTAGTGTTTGTTTCTAGGCTTATTGTGATTTTTAGTAAGTGTTTTTGCTGGTTTTTGTTAAATTTTTCATAGCTGTCCTATTTTCTTTTGGCAAGGAATTACTTAGTTTAATTGCATTTAATTGTGTTTTTGTTTGTGTTTATTGTTTCTGGTAGTTTATAGTTGATTTAGCATTTATTTTTAGGCTTGAATAGTCATTTTGAAGCATTTTCAGTTGGATTTTTGCTGGTTTTTCGAATCTGCCCTGTTTTTCTGCTTTAACAGTGCAGAATCTTCTGTTTCTGTCTTACCCGCTGGCAGCGAGAACCCACCCGCTGGCAGCGGGTGAAGCAGTGAACTGCACTGTTTTTCATTCTGTGTTGCTTTGTTTCTGGTTTTCTGGTCTGTTTTATTTGTTTTACTGTTTTTCTGTGTGTTTTCTTCTTTTTGTTGGTTTGTTTAGTGTATGCTAAGAAGTTCTAGAGGAGACCTAATTCCATTGGATTTAGAAATTGAAAGAACTCTTAGGAAAATAAGAAAACTCAAAAAAGAAGTAATTAAGGCTAACCAAGAAAGGGAAAGAGAACTAGCAATAGAAGAAATGGCCGAAGAGGATAACGGGGATAATCGGATGGACAATAGGGAAAGGAATGAAGGAGGTAATAATGTGGTAGATCAACCTAAAAAGTCCATTAAACAATTGAATCAATTTGATGATAATTTTGAATCTTTGGTTGGTGCTACTCCTACTTTTACTACTGATTTTGAAATTAAAGGTTCTCTTGTGCACTCACTTCCAAAATTTCATGGTCTTCCAGGTGAGAATCCGTATACACATATAAGCTCTCTCCACATGCATTGCATGACGATGAAGCCCGTGGGGGCTAAACTTGAAGAAGTCATGTGGAAGGTTTTCCATCTCACTCTGGAAGGGAAAGCAAAGGTTTGGTATATGAGTTTGCCAAGGTACACCCCAGATGCTTACCAAACATGGGATAATTTGAAGAAGCACTTTATTGAAAAATATTATCCTTCAAACAAAGTCGCCGCAGCAAGAAAAGAGATTGCATCTTCAAGGCAAGAAGAGGGTGAAACATTCTATGGATATTGGACACGTGTTCAGGATATGGTAGCAAAATGTCCAAACCATCAAATGCCACTGGAGCACCTAGTCCAAGCTTTTGTCTATGGGTTAACTGATGAAGATGCAAAAATGCTCAATGCAGCTGCTAATGGGTCCATAGAAGACATGCCCCCTGATGAAGCAATGGAGTTGATCAAGAAGCTCGCCTTGAGTAGGCAGAACATTACCACGAGGGATACTCGAGCACTAAAAGAGATATCTCCAGCAGATCGAGATCCATTGTTGGTGAAAGTGGTACATGAACTGTCTGCACTAACCAAGAGGGTGGATGGACTGAGCATCCAATCTCCAAGATCACCCACTCAACAGCTAGCTATGGTAGGCGCTAGTTGTACATTCTGCGATTCCCCTATGCACATATCAGCAGATTGCCCTGGTCAATATGAAGATGTGAATGCAATGTATCAAGCACGGCCTGGGCAATACCAACAAAGGGACCCTTACTCCAATACATACAATCCTGGTTGGAGAGATCACCCTAACTTCAGATATGGGAATAGCGGTAATCAGAATACTCAAGGGTTTAGCAGTGGGCAAAGTCAAGGGAACTACCCTTCTAGAGGAGGAAATTCTTATGGTGGTCAATACTCAAATTTTCAAGGGGCTTCACCTAGCCAAGCACCAAAACAGAACACCACCAATGCCATGGTTCCCATTAGTCAAGGTGCACCGTCTTCAAGCAATGATGAGATTAAACAGCTTCTAGTGAAAGGGTTCTCAGATATTGGTGCAAAATTTGACCAAGAGCGGAGTATCACTGATGATAAAATCAAGGCCGTCGCCTCACACGTTGACTCATGCTTCACTAATATCATGAACAAGTTTGAACAAATGGAAGTAAAGCATGACAACCTGAACTCATTTGTCACTCAGCTGTCTAACAAGAAGTGATGAACAAGCAAGATCAAGCGGAGCGACGCCTTCTAACACAGTGATCAATCCCAAGTCACTGAATGCCATAAGCCTTAGAAGCGGCAGAAAAGTCAGATTTGAAGACAAGGAAGGTGATGAACAAATTGAAGAAATTGTTTGTGAAAGTCCTCCTCTGTCACCACTCAAGCTTTCTGAGAGCTCCAAAGAGACTAGACTGCGGGAAAAAGTTGAAGAAAAGAAAGGAGCAACAAGAGGAACCAAAAGAAAAAGAGGAACAAAAGGAGAAGGAAGAAGCAATTAACAAAGCCATCTCCACCCAAAAAGGTAAGGAGGTAAGTATAAGTGATCTTCCCTTTCCTAATTCATATTTGCTAAGTAAGAAAGTCAAGGAAGTTAAAACTGATGAAGAGGCACTGAATTTATTTACCAAGTTAGAAGTTAATATTCCTTTGTTAGAGTTGGTAAGAAAAGTGCCTAAATATGCAAAAGTTTTGAAAGAGCTTTGTACAAACAAGAGAAGATTTAGACCAAATGAGAGAGTTCAAGTGAGCTCTAATGTTTCTGCTCTTTTCAAACCCCAAATCCCGGTCAAGTGTCAAGACCCGGGGTCTTTCACAATCCCTTGTACTATTGGTAAGGTTACTATAGGGGGTGCATTACTTGATCTAGGGGCTGCTATAAATGTCATGCCTAAATCTGTTTATCAGGCCCTAGGTGTTAAAACACTTCAACCCACTACAGTAATCTTACAATTAGCTGATAGGTCCATTAGGCGACCTGATGGGATTATAGAGGACCTTTTGGTCCGAGTGAAAGACTTGCTCATTCCAGCTGATTTTTATGTTCTTGATATGGCTGCGGAGTGCCTCAGGATTCCACTCTCATTTTAGGTCGCCCTTCTTGAGGACTGCTAACACTGTGATTAGCATGAAAGAAGGAACGATCTCTATGGAAGTGGGAGATCATAAAGTTAATTTTAATATGTATGAGGCCATGAAGCATCCATATGAGGACTATTCTTTACTTGGGGTTAGTGCAATAGATATAATCATGGAAGATGAACATGTAGGTTATAAGCTTGATGATGATAATTCTGAATCTACTGTTGATGCATTTTCTGATGGTTATTTTTCATTCACTGAACTTTTGCATGCTGATGATGACACTCTTGCTTCATTCTCTTCTTTATATTCTTTTCCATCTACTTGCTCTTGTGGAGGTGATCCCTCATGTCTTAACTGCATGTCAGTTGATTGTACACGTGGTGCCCCACAATCTGATACATTTTCTGTGACTAGTTATTCTTTGGATTCTCTTTCTTCTTTGAGCAGTTATGATGGCCCTTTGGGAAAGTTGTTCATTGAGTTTTCAGGTGAGTCAAGCAATGAAACAGGGAAGGTGATTCAAAACAAAGTTCAATACATTCTGCCATGTGAAGACCCCTTTCTGCTTCTCCACCTTCTCACCTATTCCAAGGGCAACATAGTAAAAGAAAGGAAATCGCGGTTGAAGCTGAATCAACCGAAGAAGGGAACATTCTACCAAGGTTTGAATGCATGGAAGTTGAGGCAAGTGGTAAAAATGAAATTTTAAAGGGAAGTACTCTTGCCACTTTAGATGTGCAAAAATTAGTTCCTTCTGTAATTCAACCTCCCACTCTAGAGCTCAAAGAGCTCCCTTCAAATCTAAAGTATGTTTTCTTAGAGTCAAATAACCAATTACCAGTGATCATTGCTAATGGGTTATCTGACGAGAATGAAGGGAAGCTCTTAAACCTTTTGAGAAAACATAAAAGAGCAATAGGGTGGACTTTAGCAGATATACCAGGGATTAGTCCTACAATTTGTACACATAGAATTCTGCTAGAGGAGGGGTCGCAGCCCAAGCGGCAACCCCAAAGGAGGTTGAATCCTTTGATTTTAGATGTGGTCAAGAAAGAGGTCACTAAGCTTTTGAGTGCGGGTATTATATACCCAATTTCTGATAGTAAATGGGTTAGCCCTGTGCAGGTTGTTCCAAAGAAGAGTGGGATCACAATAGTGAAAAATGAGAAGGATGAGTTGATTCCCACTAGAGTCCAGAATTCGTGGCGCATGTGTATTGACTATAGAAAATTAAATGACGCCACTAGAAAGGACCATTTCCCTTTACCCTTTATTGACCAGATGCTTGAGAGGCTTGCTGGCAAGTCTTATTACTGTTTCCTTGATGGCTTCTCTGGTTATTTTCAGGTACCCATAGCTCCGGAGGACCAAGAAAAGACCACTTTTACTTGCCCCTTTGGTACATTTGCATATAGGAGAATGCCTTTCGGTTTGTGTAATGCTCCTGGTACATTTCAGCGTTGTATGATGTCTATTTTTTCTGATTTTCTTGAACAATGCATGGATGTATTTATGGATGATTTTACAGTTTATGGAGAGTCATTTGATGCATGTTTAGACAGCTTGGATAAAATTCTTGCTAGATGTTCTGAAAAGGGTCTTGTGCTAAATTATGAAAAGTGCCATTTTATGGTTGATCAAGGAATTGTTTTAGGGCATTTAATTTCTGAAAAAGGGATTGAAGTGGATAAAGCAAAAATAGAAGTAATCTCCTCCCTCCCATACCCCACATGTGTTAAGGAGATTAGATCATTTTTGGGTCATGCAGGGTTCTATAGGAGGTTCATTAAAGATTTTAGCAAAATTGCATATCCATTATCTCAATTACTTCAAAAAGATGCAGAGTTTGATTTTAATGAAGCATGTAGGTCTGCTTTTGATGAACTGAAATCTAGACTTGTCTCTCCCCCAATACTTTCTGCTCCTAATTGGCAATTACATTTTGAGATTTCATGTGATGCTTCTAATTTTGCTGTTGGAGCCATGCTAGGGCAAAAGGAGAACAGGGTTTCTAGAGTGATTGCATATGCCTCCAAGACACTAGACCCGGCACAAATTAATTATACCACCACTGAAAAGGAATTGTTTGCCGTTGTCTTTGCTTTGGAGAAATTTAGACCTTACTTGCTTAATTCCAAGGTTGTAGTTTTTTCTGACCATGCTGCAGTGAAGTATCTTTTCTCCAAACCTCATTCCAAGCCCAGGCTACTCAGATGGGCCCTTCTCTTGCAAGAATTTGACATAGAGATTAAGGATAGACCAGGAGCTGAAAACCATGTAGCTGACCATTTGAGTCGCTTACCTGAGGACACAAAGGGAGTGGACTCTTCTAACTCTACTTTTGATGCTTTTCCAGATTCTTTGTTGTGTACCATAGCTCGTCATGAGCCTTGGTATGCTCATATAGTGAATTTTCTCATTAGTGGAGTGACACCCCCTTCTATGTCTACTTTTCAGGTACAAAAGCTAAAGGGAGATGCCAAATTCTATGCTTGGGATGCGCCTCATCTTTGGAGACTATGTGCTGATCAAGTCATTCGAAGGTGCATACCAGAGGAAGAACAAGAGAGCATCTTAACTGCCTGTCATACCTTGGCTTGTGGGGGGCATTTTGGTGGAAAGAAAACCTCTAGGAAAGTCTTAGACTGTGGGTTTTATTGGCCAACTTTAGTTAAGGATTCTGTCAATTTTTGTAAAACTTGTGATAAGTGCCAACGTTTTGGGGGTTTGGGATGGAAACAAGAAATGCCACAACAACCTATACTATTTTGTGAAATTTTTGATGTTTGGGGCATAGATTTTATGGGACCTTTTCCCCCATCAAACGGGTTTACTTACATTTTATTGGCAGTTGACTATGTTTCTAAGTGGATAGAGGCCGTACCCACTAGGAAGGATGATGCTCAAACTGTAGCTAAATTTGTCAAGTCTAATATTTTGTGTAGGTTTGGGATCCCTAGAGCCATCATTAGTGATCAGGGCACCCACTTTTGCAATAGGCTTTTCAATAGCCTATTAGCTAAGCATGGTGTCCGACATAAAGTTTCCACACCTTACCACCCACAAACCAATGGTCAGGCAGAGGTGTCTAACAGGGAAGTTAAGAAGATTCTTGAAAGGGTTGTGCAACCCTCCCGAAAGGATTGGAGTTCCCGACTTGAAGAAGCTCTTTGGGCATATCGCACAGCCTACAAAACTCCAATAGGCATGTCCCCTTATCGCCTAGTCTTCGGTAAAGCTTGCCATTTGCCGGTTGAATTAGAGCATAAGGCATATTGGGCGGTGCGAAAATGCAACTTAGATATGGAAGCTGCAGGAGAAGAAAGAAAACTCCAATTGCAAGAGCTTGATGAAATGAGGGCTGAAGCATATGAAAATGCCAGGTTGTACAAGGAGAAGACAAAGAAAATTCATGACAAAGGCATTCTTAGAAAATGCTTTAGTGTTGGGGATAAAGTTTTAAAATTCAAAGCAAGATTCAAGTTCAAGCAAGGAATGATGAAAACACGTTGGGATGGACCTTTCACAGTGACCAAGGTCTTTCCTTATGGAGCGGTGGAGATAATGGAAGATTCAACCGGCGCCGTGCACTTGGTCAATGGTCACTTGCTGAAATTGTTCAAGGAAAACTCCAAGCCCCCATGAGGGGCCAGGTCATCTCTTTCCTTTTCTCATCTTGCTTTAAATTTGTTGCTCTTATGGATTGCTTGAGATGAGTGTGAGGGAAGAGATCTTCCAGTAGGTAGTAGATTGTGGCTTTGTTCTTTGTGGTTTAATTATGCTTTTGTGTATTTTGTTGCTTTTAGTTTGTGCTTTGTGTGTTTGTTTAGTTGTGTGGTTAAACACTCCCTTTGTTGTTGAATGCATGAATTTTGATGTATGAAGTTTGCTTCTTCTTTTTTTATGGATGGAAGCCAGCAAATTAGGTTCTAGGAGTAGGAATAGATGGATTTTTATGTTTTTAGGAGTCTCTAGTTGGATACAGGAGTGAATGGAGTGGAGAAAAGAAGTTAGGGGTCAAAATGTCCACTTTTAAGCACGTTTCTATAGCACCCACTGCCAGCGGGTAGCCATTGCCCGCTGCCAGCGAGAGCTACAGAGGCTCTCCCCTGTTCATCCCCTGTTTAATTTCGCCTCTGACTTATCCGCTGCCAGCGGGTGGTCTTTTACCCGTTGCCAGCGGGTAAGTCTGGACAATTAAAAAAATAATAATAATTTCATATTAATATTATTATTTTATTTCATTTGATTTAAATTTCAAATTTTATTTTCTGAACCCTAATTCTTCTTCCCTCTCTTTCTTCTCTTCAGCCTTCCTTCTCTCTCTCTAGCCTCTCTTCTTCTTCCCCACAACCTCCACCTCCATAGCCACACCTCCATAGCAGCCCCACCAAACCATACTCCTCTCCATCCCCTTCTCAGCCACCAAAACCGGAGCCACCGTGAACCCCCTTCATCCATTCACCAAAACCGAACCCAACCCTTCACCCATCCCCCTCCAAACCGTGAACCCCCCTTCATCCCTTCACCAAAACCGAACCCAACCCTTCACCCATCCCCCTCCAAACCGTGAACCCCCCTTCATCCCTTCACCAAACCGAACCCATTCCCCTTCCTCCACCAAAACTGTGAACCCCATCTCTCTCTCCACCAAGCCGTGAGCCTCACTACCACCAAGCCACCAAAACCGAACCCCCCTTCCTCTGTATTCTCTCCCTCCCAAAAACCGTAACCCACCCACCCCTTCCTCCACAATCCAGAACCCTCCCCTTCTCTCAACCCAAAAACCGTGACCCACCCACCCCAAAACCCACCCACAACCCAGAACACTCTACACCCCAGCCTCCTTCCCAATCAGCCCCCAAACCCACCAAACCTTAACATCCTCCTCACCCAAAACTGAGACCCTTTCCCCACTTTTCTTCAACCCCCCATTCCAGATTTCAACTTCATTCCATTTAGGTAATTTTCTTATTATTTTTAATTTGTATTTTCATTTTTATTTCTATTTCTATTTAGTTATCTATTTAATATTAATTTCAATTTAATTTCCTTTCTATTTTTATTTTCATTTTCTAAATTTTTAGTCCTATTTAATTATTAATCTGAATTTTTCTTCCAATTAGTGAATATTTTAGTATGCGTAGCATTAGTATTAGTTGATAAATAATTTAATCTTGATTTTCACTTAGGTTGTAAATAATTTTTATTTTGATTTAATAGATAGGGTAATTGACTTTTGTTTATTTTAGAATCACATTAGTACTTAGGTAGTAAATAAAATATAGTTTAAGTTTTAATTTAGGCTAATTATTTCATAATTTTAGAAAGTCAGTCTGGATTAATTGCATACCGCAAGATCACTTTTCAACTGAGCACCCACATTAGTTATAGTTCATTTGGTTGTCTTTTCATTTTCCATAGTTTTATTTCTTTCTTTAGTATACTTAGTTTTTCTTTTTCTTTAATTAGTTTTATTTGGTTGGGCGTCTAGGTTGGTTAGTGTAGTCTTGCTGGCTTTTATGTTGACTGATTCTTTTTAAATTGCTTGTATTTTTCTTGTTTTATTTGTTGGTGTTGATTAGCAAGCATGTCCGGCGAAGAGTTGACTTTTGAAGAAATACAAGAGGAGGTTGAAAATAGATCCCTCCATCAAGAATTTCATTTTCCTGAGACGGAACACAATGCATTCTTTGATCAATTATGCGCCGCCAACCTCACATCTCTCAATCGGGGTACAGGTAGCTGATAATGAGCAATTTGTGCAACATTTCTACATTAATCCCAAGCTCAAGCGCAACATAAACAACCCGACCTACCACGGCACGAGGGTTACCACATTCACATTGGCTGGCATCCGGCAATTTTTCGGACTGCCTGTTGTGCAGAATTGTGCTTACAAGAGCCAACAGACAGCTTTGCAACGCTCTTCCATGTGCCCGGCTGCTAGAGCATGGCTGCTTTTTATATGTCACAACATTCTTCCTTCCAGCCATGGTACTGACATACCCTCTCAACAAGCACACCTTATTTACTTATTCATTAAGAATGAGAGAGTTGATATGGCCAGGGCCTGATTTTTGACTCGCTCAAGAAGGCTTCAGTGAAGGGAGAGTGAAGGGACAAATTCTGTTATTTCCACATCTCATCTCTCAAATGTACAAGAGAGCAGGTGTTCCGCAGCTTGATTCTGATTTAGAGTTCGATCCTGCCAACACCAGAGATTACAGTAGATTGGGGATTTGGAAGACCTCAGTTATTAGACCTCCCGCGCCAGCCAGGAAGTCAGGCGGGCGCCGTGATGAAGCCTCTTTGAGTCGGACCCCTTCGCAAGCTTCAGAGCCAATGATGCAGACCTCTGACCAAAAGCTAGACTTCCTGATCTCTGAGCAGCGTGCCCTTAGGGATGACGTCCACACTCTTCGGGATGACATCCACACTTGCAAGCTAGTTTACATCCTTTCAGGTCGAGGTCCGGGACAATTTAAGAGAGCTGCGAGAGGGTCGTGATTGGAGCTCGGATCTGAGCCAACTGCTTGCTAGTCTTATCTGCTTTTATTTCTTTTGTGTTTCGTTTGACTTTTCTGCTACTTTTCGTTCTTACTCATGGATTCTATTTGTTGCGGGTTATTACTTTTGCTGTTGAGCTACTGATGGCTCATTTAACTTCTGGAGCATTATAATTCATGCATTCTTAGCTGTGTAGCTGTTTAGCTTACTTTGCTCGCCCCCTCTATCTCCTCTTTTTGCAATTAACTGATTGTTTTTATGCTTGTGGACCCTCGTGCTTGCGCAATCCTTGTCCTATCTTTCTGCATTGAGGACAATGCTTGTTGCAAGTGTGGGGGAGAAGTTTGTGAAGAATGATTGCTTTTTGAATTGTTGAATGGGCAGGTTACCTTGTGATTATTGCAAATATTGACATCAGATTTATATTCCTATTTCATGATTGTGTTTTTGACCTCCTTGTGAATTTAGTTTTTCAGCTTCTATTCTTGTTGGGTGCGAATATAAATGTAAATGCACAGGTTTGAAGTCCTTTTGTTCATGGATATTATCAACTGAGTAGATTCAATTTTCGTTTTTGTTGAAGACTTTTGGGATTAATGATGGTAATCAGGAATTCCATAATCACTTTTTGATATCTACTCAAATGTTTTGAATTTTTTTTTTTGGGAACCACACTTAACTTTTGTGCCTGTTTAAGCATTTTAGAAAATGCTTTCAAGTTGTGTGTCAGGAGCCCGCAGAATGCACAATCATTTCAAGATAAGAAACAATTTTTCAAGAGATTGGTGCTCTCTAATTCTCAACTTAAGCAAAGTCATTAATGTGAGTAATTAATTAGGCATGCATTGATCGATGTGAGAGTAACCTAGCCTTGTGGAAGATTTTTAGCCAAACACTTCTGTTTTTCTTGCATATACTTGTGTGTTGTCTGCTTACTTGTTTACTTTCCTAGAAACTTGATTGAAATCTTGTTGAACCTTGACATGCGTTAGTTAAATAAAAATGATTGAGGCGTTTGTTTCACTCACATATATTCCATACACAACCACTTCTTTTGCTACCCATAGTCACCCCCTTTGAGCTTAATTCTTGCTTTTCTAGACATTTTGCACTATGACTTTTAATTAAATGTTTGACTTTAGGATTCTTAGTTTCTGACCACTCATCTTCCTGGGTTGAAATTGTCTAATTGATCCAATCAAGCAAAAAGCTTGAAAAGAAATAATAAATAAATAAATAAATGAATTATACATTTATTTATTTAGAAAAAGAAGAAGAAAAAAAGAAAGAAAAGCAATAAAAAAAAGAAGAGATGATGAATAAAAGTTGCAACCGAAAGTAATAAGGATCTTAGACAAATTTCTTGGTGGTTGGAAGATGATTGTTTGGTTAGACTCTTTTGGAACCCAAGTAATCATTTAATTGGGAGTCAATTCAAAATGTTTAGTTTTGCATAATTTCCTTCTTTGTAAACACTTTTCACCATGACCATGCATCCATCATTACAAGCCATTAAGACCTCATGATTTGTTGAGCTAACGCATCTTAGTGGAGATCTAGATCTCTCTCAAGCCTATGGCAAAGTGATAAGTAAGTAAGATTAGAGAGAAAATATCCAACATTAGTGAGTAGAGCGAAACACTTGAGTCATCGGTCATTTGCATGTTCTAGTTGATAGCTATGCAACGTTGTTTTGCTTTTGTTTCATGAACCAAGAACATGGTTTCTTGCTTAGTTGTTTTGCATCTTGATTTGGTTGGTTATTTTGTTGCTTCCTACATACCCCTTGACTGCATTTTTGACTGATTGCTTTGCTCAGGAGTGCAAAGGTCTAAGTGTGGGGGAGTTGATAATACCAATATTTACCCTTGTATCTTTTGGCATTTGACAAGCTTTTGTTGAGTTTAAAGAGTCATTATGCATGATTTAATGTTATTCAAGAGCACTTAAGGACTTAATTCACAATCTTGCTAATTCCATATTTTTATTGAATAGATTGTGATAATTCTCTAGTTTTATTAACTTGAGGGCCTCACAATTGTTTTGGTTGATTTGTAGGTCAACTAGCTTGAGGAATAGCAAGGATTCAAGTGCTAGAGGTCGAGAAAGAAGCTGGAAAGCGAAGCCGGTACAAGATTTGAGGCTTAGAGGCATTTTTGGGCCTGTTCTACTGTTCCACCCGCTGCCAGCGGGTGGACTTCAGTTTCAGAGCAAAACGAGTGTTTTAAGTAATCCACCCGCTGCCAGCGGGTACACCAGTTCTGCACGATTTTCTCGGAATTTTAAGTGCTGAAACGGATGGTGGGCCCACTTTCTCAGTGTTTTACCACAAGGGGAGCATACTAGGTCGGATTAGAGCGAATATTCTGAGGTTTTTAGAGGCCCTTAACCTAATTTGGAGAGAACCCACGAATTGAGACACATTCATCACACAAGCTCTCATTCTCTCAAGTTCCTCTCACATTTCCAACCACACTCACCATTTTCTCTTCATCTTCTCCACTCTCCACACACATTCAGACCAAATTCCAGCAACCTCCATCATCATCCTTGGCTAAGCAGGGTTGAGAAGCTTGGTGGAGCATTCTTCATCTCCATGAGTGGCTAAACTTCTAGTGCTTTGGAGGAGGATGATTGGGGCTTGAGCTTTGGCACTCACTAGGGAGTTTTTCTTGTTTTCCATCTACTTCTCTTTATAGATTCATTATTATCTTGTTGATTTTGATGGATTTGTATTGATTGTGGTTCCATGATTGTGGAACTTAACTTGGTTGTAGTTGGATATTAGGCATTGATATAGATTTGTGAATTGTATTTTCATTCTCCCATTGTGGGTTTAGATTACATTGAATTTGGTTAAATCTTATTGTAGTTTTGATTCATTGTGGAAGTTACTTTAATGACAATGGTATTTGTTGAGTTGAATTCTTATCTATATTAAATTCCCCATTTGCTTCATTGATGGTAATTGATTAGGCT
>JAAIUW010000441.1:7500-10000 GCA_014851425.1 Senna tora | reverse complement strand
GTCAAAATGAAGCCTATGACACAAGGAAACCTCCCAAGAAGTTTCAAGGCAATCCGACTTGCGCGCGGCCAAATCTTCGATGGACGCCGACTTGGATCGCCGTCCACCCAAAATCAATCACCCATGGGTCAACTTTTTTCTAGGCAGAATCTCAGGTGCATATGCTGAGTCAAATTGATCCCTATGACACAAGGAAGCCTCCCAAGAAGTTTCAAGGCCATCCGAGTCGGTCGCCCGGCGGTCGACCGCGTGGATCGCCGTCCACCCAAAATCAATCACCCATGGGTCAACTTTTTTCTAGGCAGAATCTCACGTGCATATGCTGAGTCAAAATGATCCCTATGACACAAGGAAGCCTCCCAAGAAGTTTCAAGGCCATCCGAGTCGGTCGCCCGGTGGTCGACCACGGGGATCGCCGTCCACCCAAAATCAATCACCCATGGGTCAAATTTTTTTCTAGGCAAAATCTCACGTGCATGTGATGGGTCAAAATGAAGCCTATGACACAAGGAAACCTCCCAAGAAGTTTCAAGGCAATCCGACTTGCGCGCGGCCAAATCTTCGATGGACGACGACTTGGATCGCCGTCCACCCAAAATCAATCACCCATGGGTCAACTTTTTTCTAGGCAGAATCTCACGTGCATATGCTGGGTCAAAATGATCCCTATGACACAAGGAAGCCTCCCAAGAAGTTTCAAGGCCATCCGAGTCGGTCGCCCGGCGGTCGACCACGTGGATCGCCGTCCATCAAAAATCAATGAGTCGTGGGTCAACTTTTTTTCTAGGCAAAATCTCACGTGCATATGATGGGTCAAAATGAAGCCTATGACACAAGGAAACCTCCCAAGAAGTTTCAAGGCAATCCGACTTGCGCGCGGCCAAATCTTCGATGGACGACGACTTGGATCGCCGTCCACCCAAAATCAATCACCCATGGGTCAACTTTTTTCTAGGCAGAATCTCACGTGCATATGCTGAGTCAAAATGATCCCTATGACACAAGGAAGCCTCCCAAGAAGTTTCAAGGCAAACCAATATATATTCTATTTTTCGTGATTATTCGAAATTTTGCAAATGATTGATAAGCCTTTAATTTTATTATTCTTGCAAGAAAACTCTTGTTTCTGGGCATGTAAAATCAATAAATGTGCCCAGGAGGGCTCCCACGAAGTTTGGTGGCAATTGGAGTTATTTTCGATTTTCTAGGATTTTTTGAAATTCCGACTTCAAAAAATCATAAAATATTCTGTAGGTGTCCAAAAATTCTGAAATTTTGGGGTTAAGCTTATATATTTTTTGTAAGAATGCCTGTAAAATTTCATGGCAAAATTCGATCTCTAGGTACAAAAAAAAACTTATGTTCCAGCAGCAAAAAGGATATCATCTCATGGGGAGGGGTCAAAAGTGAAATAAGCTCTTTAGGGGGGTAGTAGTAGTTGAGACTTTGGAGGTCATGTGCCATGCATGCCCCCCCTGCCACGTCATCAGTATGCCTCTAGCTTATTTTTGGCTTGGCCATGGCCGGTGGCTGACCACCACCACGCCGGCAACCACGGCCGGCGACCACCACCGTCTCCGGCGACTTTTCCGGCCGCCGGAGTAGGATTTTCCGGCGAACAAAAAAAAAACCTTCCTTTTTCAAGGGGAGGCCGTGGGATGTGTGGGTAACGTCGAAAATTCCGTGGTCGGTGGTCGGCCAAAGTTGTCGGTGATGTTGCGGGATTAACTCGTGATTGTTTGCCGTGGTTACGTTGGTGGCTTTCGAGATAAATGCCTCGTCCCTTCGGTATAAATTGTCTCGCGATTGTTGGCCGTGGTCGCGGTGATATGCTGCCATTTGATGGCAACGGCCCGTCCCTTCGGTATAAGTTGTCCCTTCGAAGGGTTATCCATTCGTGAGGTGTTGGCTTTGTCGGATGACCATTCTCCGGCGACTCCCCCAATCCTCCCTTTTTAAAAGGGGAGGCACTAGAGAGGGTTATTGTATTGGGGGATAGCCGGGAGAGATCCGACGAAGTCATGCCCATTCAACGGGCGATCCAATCGAGTGGTGACATCCTTTGCGGGATGATGGGTACTGGGGGGCTAGCCTCGCGACTGTTGGTCGTGGTCGCGGTGATAGGCTGCCATTTGATGGCAACGGCCCGTCCCTTCGGTATATGTTGTCCCTTCGAAGGTTTATCCATTCGTGAGGTGTTCGCTTTGTCGGGTGACCATTCCTCGGCGACTCCCCCAATCCTCCCTTTTTAAAAGGGGAGGCACTAGAGAGGGTTATTACATTGGGGGATAGCCGGGAGGGATCCGACGAAGTCATGCCCATTCAAAAGGCGATCCAATCGTGTGGTGAAATTCTTTGCGGGATGATGGGTATTGAGGGGCTAGCCTCGCGACTGTTGGCCGTGGTCGCGGCGATAGGCTGCCATTTGATGGAAACGGCCCGTCCCTTCGAAATGTTATCCATTCGTGAGGTGTTTGCTTCGTCGGATGACCATTCTCCG
>JAAIUW010000440.1:0-20521 GCA_014851425.1 Senna tora | reverse complement strand
TGTTAATTAGTTTTCGCCGATGAGTGTTTCAAAACTTGATATTCATCTCTTTTCGTCGGTGAGTGTTTCGGAAACTAGATATTCATCAGTTTTCGCTAATAAGTGTTTCGAAAACTTGATTTTCTTGTTAATCAGTTTTCGCCGATGAGTGTTTCGAAAACTTGATATTCATCACTTTTTGCCGATGAGTGTTTCAAAAACTTGATAGTCATCAGTTTTCGCCTATGAGTGTTTTGAAAACTAGATATTCATCAGTTTTCGCCAATCAGTTTTTCGAAAACTTGATTTTCTTGTTAATGAGTTTTCGGCAATGAGTGTTTCGAAAACTTGATATTGATCAGTTTTCACCATTGAGTGTTTCAAAAACTCGATATTCATCAGTTTTCACCATCGAGTGTTTCAATAACTTGATTTTCTTGTTAATTAGTTTTCGCCGATGATGGTTTCGAAAACATGATATTTATCTGTTTTCAGCCGTGAGTGTTTTGAGAAGTTGTTTTTGTTGTTAATCAATTTTCGCCGATGAGTGTTTTGAAAACTTGGTATTCAACAATTTTCGCTGGTAAGTGTTTCGGAAACTTGATATTCATCAGTTTCCGAAAATGAGTGTTTTGTACACGTGATATTCATCAATTTTTACCGATGAGTGTTTCAAAAACATGATATTCATAAGTTTTCGCCAATGAGTGTTTCGTACACGTAATATTCATCAGTTTTCGCCGTTGAGTGTTTCGGAAACTTGATATTCATCAGTTTTCGCCCATGAGTGTTTGGAAAACTTGATTTTCTTGTTAATCAGTTTTCGCCGATGAGTGTTTTAAAAACTTGATATTCATCATTTTTCGCCGGTAAGTGTTTCGAAAACTTGATTTTCTTGTTAATCAGTTTTCATCAATGAGTGTTTCGAAAACTTGATATTGATCAGTTTTCGCCGGTGAGTGTTTCAAAACCTTGATATTCATCAGGTTTCGCCGGTGAGTGTTTCAAAACCTTGATATTCATCAATTTTCGCCGATGAGTGTTTCGATAACTTGATTTTCTTGTTAATCATTTTTCACCGATGAGTGTTTCGAAAACTTGATATTCATCAGTTTCGTGGTTGAGTGTTTCGGAAACTAGATATTCATCAGTTTTCGCCAATGAGTGTTTCAAAAACATGATATTGATCAGTTTTCGCCGGTGAGTGTTTCGAAAACTTGATATTCATCAGGTTTCGCCGGTGAGTGTTTCGAAAACTTGATATTCATCAAATTTTCGCCAATGAGTGTTTCGAAAACATGATTTTCTTGTTTATCAGATTTCACCGATGTGTGTTTCGAAAACTTGATATTTATCAGTTTTCCCCAATGAGTGCTTCGATAACTTGATTTTCTTGTTAATCAGTTTTCGCCGATGAGTGTTTCGAAAACATGATATTTCTCAGTTTTCACCAAGCAGTGTTTCGATAACTTGATTTTCTTGTTAATCAGTTTTCGCCGATGAATGTTTCGAAAACTTGATATTCATCAGTTTTTGCCGGTGAGTGTTTCGAAAACTTGTTTTTCTTGTTAATCGGTTTTCGCCGATGAGAGGTTCGAGAATTTGATATTTATCAAATATCACCAATAAGTGTTTCGAAAACATGATTTTGATCAGTTTTCACAGGTGAGCGTTTTGAAAAATTGATATTCATCAAGTTTCGTGGGTGAGTGTTTCGAACACTTGATTTTAAGCAATTTTCGCCAATGAGTGTTTCGAAAACATAATTTTCTTGTTTGTCAGTTTTCGCCAATGAGTGTTTTGAAAACTTGATATTCATCAGTTTTCGCCGATGAGTGTTTCGAAAACTTGATATTTATCAGTTTTCACCAATGAGTGTTTCGATAACTTGATTTTCTTGTTAATCAGTTTTCGCCGATGAGTGTTTCGATAACTTGATTTTCTTGTTAATCAGTTTTCTCCGTTAAGTGTTTTAAAAACTTGATTTTCTTGTTAATCAGTTTTCCCCTGTTGAGTGTTTCAAAAACTTGATTTTCTTGTTAATCAATTTCCGCCGATGAGTGTTTCGAGAGCTTAGTATTCATCATTTTTCGATGATCAGTGTTTTGGAAACATGATATTCATGTGTTTTCGCCAATAAGTGTTTGGAAAACGTGATTTTCTTGTTAATCAGTTTTCGCCGATGAGTGTTTCGAACACTGGATATTCATCAGTTTTCGCCGTTAGTGTTTCGGAAATTTGATATTCATTAGATTTCACAAATGAGTGTTTCGAAAACTTGATTTTCTTGTTAATCAGTTTTGGCCGATGAGTGTTTCGAAAACTCATTCATCAGTTTTCGCCAATGAGTGTTTCGAAAACTTGATATTCATTAATTTTCGCCTATGACTGTTTCGTAAACTTGATATTCATCAGTTTTCGCCGATTAGTGTTTCGAAAACATGGTTTTCTTGTTAATCAGTTTTCGTCGATGAGTGTTTTGAAAACTTGATATTTATCAGTTTTCTCTGGTGAGTGTTTCGAAAACTTGATATTCATCAGGTTTCACCGGTGAGTGTTTCGAAAACTTGATATTCATCAGTTTTCGCCAATGAGTGTTTCAAAAACTTGATTTTCTTGTTAATCAGTTATTACCGATGAGTGTTCGAAAACTTGATATTCATCAATTTTCGCCGGTGAGTGGTTCAAAAACTTGATATTCTTTAGTTTTCGCCAATGAGTGTTTCGAAATCTTGATTTCCTTGTTAATCAGTATTTACCGATGAGTGTTTCGACAACTTGATATTCATCAGTTTTCGTCGGTGAGTGTTTTGGAAACTAGATATTCATCAGTTTTCGAGGATGACTGTTTCGAAAAGTTGATTTTCTTGTTCATCAGTTTTCGGCAATGCGTGTTTCGAAAAGATGATATTGATCAGTTTCCGCCGGTGAGTGTTTCGAAAACTTGATATTCATCAAGTTTCGCCGGTGAGTGTCTCGAAAACTTGATTTTCAGCAATTTTACCAATGATTGTTTGGAAAACATGATGTTCTTCTTTATCAGTTTTCGCTGATGACTGTTTCGAAAACTTGATATTCATCCTTTTTGCCAATGAGTGATTCGAAAACTTGATATTTTTCAATTTTCACCAATGAGTGTTTTGATAACTCGGTTTTCTTGTTAATCAGTTTTCGCCGATTAGTGTTTTGAAAACTTGATATTTATAAGTTTTCACCAATGAGTGTTTCGATAACTTGATTTTCTTGTTAATCAGTTTTCGCCGATGAGTGTTTCGAAAACTTGATATTCATTAGTTTCCACTAGTGAGTCTTTCGAAAACTTGATTTTCTTTTTAATCAGGTTTCGCCGATGAATGATTCAAGGACTTGATTTTCATAAATTTTCACCAGTGATTGTTTCGAAAACTTGGTTTTCTTGTTAATCAATTTTTGCCGATGAGTGTTCCGAAAACTTAATATTCATTAGTTTTCCCCAATGGGTGTTTCGAAAACTTCATTTTGTTGTTAATCATTTTTCGCCAATGAGTATTTGGAAAACTTGATATTTATAACTTTTCGACTGTTTGGGTTTCTGTCATGACCCCAAATAGGAAGTACGTGACCAGCATGGGAATAGATTTTTACCTCTAAACCCGTAAGCCTTATCTTGTAAACATGACTATAACTACCCTGCTATACTATCAATATATATATATCATACTAGTGGCCACACCTCACTGTTGGCCTAATTAACCTGCAATCCGCGGTTCGCTCAATACCGCTTCAGCTCAATCCAGTGTATATATATATTTATCAGCACTCATAATGTAAATATTAATATCATATCGACCGTGCGTCTCAATACGTACGATCTATCCTATTCACATGCAGCAAGCACACATAATATATATCCATATCATATTGACCGTACGCCTCAATGCGTACGATCTATCCTATTCACATGCAGAAGTTTATATACTCAAACATATATCCTAGTTTATCCCCAAATGGAACCTGTCTTTAAGTACATGTGAAGCCGACAATTCTAGAGTAGGTACTTATTAAAAGCTGTAAATATATATACACAACTCTTAAACTTTAAAATATGTACAACAAGAGAAATCAAAATAATAAAAAAGGTGTCCACCCACGCGAAACAAGTGCGTAAGGTTGGTCTGATGTCCGTATCACAGTACGGACGTCGATGCTTGCCCGATCCCTGTATCTGAAATATTGAAGCAGAGGGAGTGAGTCAAACAGACTCAGTGAGAAGCTTCCCATCCTCGGCGTAGCGGCGGGTACCACTACAGCTGGGGAAAGGGGAACACCCACAATCACATGCGCATGGAAGTCCAGCTTATCAAATGTTATATTACGATCAGGCAATATTAATATAACATAAAATCATGGATAAACCTACAGATCATGCTCCTCTATCATGCTTTTCATAAACAAGCAAACATATTTAACATATCATCATGAAAACTGTAAATCACTCAACTGGCCCTAGTACCAGGCTAGGGCAATGGCCTCAACGGGCAATTTCTTTTAAATCTTTAACTGACCCTAGTGCTAGGCTAGGGCAATGGCCTCAACGGGTAAATCTTTTAGTCTTTTACTGACCCTAGTACCAGGCTAGGGCAATGGCCTCAACGGGCAAATCTTTTAGTCTTTCACTGACCCTAGTGCCAGGCAAGGGCAATGGCCTCAACGGGCAAATCTTTTAGTCTTTTATTGACCCTAGTACCAGGCTAGGGCAATGGCCTCAACGGGCAAATCTTTTAGTCTTTTACTGACCCTAGTACCAGGCTAGGGCAATGGCCTCAACGGGCAAATCTTTTAGTCTTTTACTGACCCTAGTACCAGGCTAGGGCAATGGCCTCAATAGGCAAATACTTTACTCTTTAACTGACCCTAGTGCCAGGCCAGGGCAATGGCCTCAACGGGCAATCTTTCTAACTTGTTTCTCTTCCCGAGCCTTCAGCTGGGATTCTAACTCTATCTACCCATTACTATCCTCGACTGACTCTACCTAAGTAGTGTGAACCTCCCTATAACTTACGAATCAATTTATGAGATCGTTTTAATCCTTATGTAATACCCAAACCCTTGATTAGACTGTAACCTAGCTCTAAGGTCTTTCCTAAGTTCAATTACCATAAAACGTCGATGTTTACTAACAACTTCGATTCGATTTCTTTAATGAGTTTCTAATTAATAGGGTAAACCAAACCATAGACTCAGTTAACAACTTACCCCCTTACTTGTACAATTCGGCGTATCTCATGTCATCACATGGATACCCTTCAGTACCTCTTTACCTGTAGTCAAACACACATATAAAAATACTTCCATATATAACAGTGAGTGTTTCGTAAACTTGATATTCATCAGTTTTCGCCGATGAGTATTTCGGAAACTTGATATTCATCAGTTTTCGTCAATGAGTGTTTTGAAAAGTTGATTTTCTTGTTATTCAGTTTTTGCCGATGAGTGTTTCAAAAACTTGAAATTCAACATTTTTTGCCGGTGAGTGTTTCGGAAACTTGATATTCATCAATTTTCGCCAATGAGTGTTTCGAAAACATGATTTTCTAGCTAATAAGTTTTTGGCAACGAGTATTTCATAATCATGACATTGATCAGTTTTCGCCGGTAAGTCTTTCGACAACATGATATTCCAAGTTTCACTTGCGAGTGTTTCGAAAAGTTAATATTCATCAGTTTTCTCCGATGAGTGTTTCGAAAATATCATATTTATTAGTTTTAGCCCATCAGTGTTTCAAAAACATCATTTTCTTGTTAATCAGTTTTCGTCAATGTGTGTTTCAGAAACATGATATTTATCAGATTTCAGCAAGGAGTGTTTCGAAAACTTGATTTTCTAGTCTATCATTTTTTTCCGGTGAATGTTTTAAAAACTTGATTTTCATCCATTTTCGTCAGTGAGAGGTTTGAAGAATTTATTTTCTTGTCAATTAGTTTTCGCCAATGAGTGTTTCAAAAACATGATACTCATCAATTTTCGCCGATAAGAGTTTCGAAAACTTGATATTCTTCACTTTACGCCAATGGCTGTTTCAAAAACTTGATTTTCTTGTTAACCATTTTTCGCCGTTAAGTGTTTCAAAAACTTGATATTCATCAGTTTTTCCTGATGACTGTTTCGAAAACATGATATTCTTCAGTTTTCGCCAATGTTTGTTTCGTAAACCTGATTTTCTTGTTTATCAATTTTCGCCGGTGAGTGTTTCAAAAACTTGATATTCATCAGTTTTCGCCGGTGAGTGTTTCGAAAACTTGATATTCTTCAGTTTTCGCCGAATAGTTTTTCGGAAACTTGATATTCATCAGTTTTCGCCAGTGAGTGTTTCGAAAACTTGATTTTCTTGTTTACCCGTTTTCGACGATGAGTGTTTGAAAACTTGATTTTCTTGTTAATCAGTTTTTGCCAATTAGTGTTTGGAAAACATGATTTTCATCAGTTTTCGCCGGTGAGTGTTTCGGAAACTTGATATTCATCAATTTTCGGCAATGACTGTTTAAGAAACGTGATTTTCTTGTTAATCAGTTTTTACCGATGAGTGTCTGAAAACATGATATTCACCAGTTTTCGCCCGTGAGTGTTTCGAAATCATGATATTCTTCAGTTTCGCCAATGAGTGATTCGAAAGCTTGGTTTTCTTGTTAATCAATTTTCGCCGATCGGTGTTTTGAGAACTTCATATTCTTGAGTTTTTGCCAATGGGTGTTTTAAAAACATGATTTTCATGTTAATCAGTTTTCGCTGATGAGTGTTTCGAAAACTTGATATTTATCAGTTTTCGCTAGTGAGTGTTTTGAAAACTTCATTTTCTTGTTAATCAGTTTTCACTGATGAGTGTTTTGAAAACAAGATATTCATTAGTTTTCGTTGGTGGGTGTTTTGAAAACTTGATACTCTTGTTTTTCATTTTTCACCATTAAGTGCTTTATAAACATGACATTGATTAGTGTTCGCCAATGAGTGTTTCAGAATCCTGATATTCTTTAGTTTACACCAATGAGTTTTTCGAATACTTGATTTTCTTATAAATCAGTATTTGTCGATGAGTGTTTTGAAAACATGATATTCATCAGTTTTCGCCAATGAGTGTTTCGTGCACTTGATATTCATTAGTTTTCGACGACGAGTGTCTTGGAAACTTGATATTCATCAGTTTTCTCCCATGAGTGTTTCGAAAACTTGATTTTCTTGTTAATCAATTTTCGGCATTGAGTGTTTCGGAAAATTGATATTCATCAGTTTTCTCCGGTGAGTGTTTCGAAAACTTCATATTCATCAGTTTTCACCGGTTAGTGCTTCAGAATCTTGATATTCATCAGTTTTCGCCGATGAGTGTTTCGAAAACTTGACATTCATCTGTTTTCGCCATTGAGTGTTCCGGAAACATAATATTCATCAGTTTTCGACAATGAGTGTTTCAAAAACTTGATTTTCTTGTTAATCAATTTTTGCTGGTGACTGTTCGAAAACTTGATATTCAACAGTTTTTGACGGTGAGTGTTTCAAAAACCTGATATTCATCAGTTTTGGCCAAAGATTGTTTCAAAAACTTGATTTTCTTGTCCATCAGTTTATGTCGATGAGTGTTTCGAAAACTTGATATTCATCAGTTTTTGTCATTGAGTGTTTCGGAAACTAGATAATCATCACTTTTCGCCGATGAGTGTTTCGAAAACTTGATATTCATCAGTTTTCGGTAATGAGTGTTTTGAAAACTTGATATTGATCTGTTTTCGCCGATGAGTTTTTTGAAAACTTGATATTCATCAGTTTTCACCGGTGAGTGTTTCGAAAACTTGATATTGATCAGTTTTCGCCAATGAGTGTTTCAAAAACTTGATTTTCATCAGTTTTCACCAATGAGTGTTTTAAAAACTTGATATTCATCAGTTTTCGCCAATGAGTGTTTCGAAAACTTGATATTCATCAATTTTCGCCATTGAGTGTTTCGAAAACTTGATATTCATCAGTTTTCGTCGGTGAGTGCTTCGAAAAGTAGATATTCATCAGTTTTCGCCAATGAGTGTTTCGAAAACTTGATTTTCTTGTTCATCAGTTTTCGGCAATGAGTGTTTCAAAAACTTGTTTTCGAAAACTTGATATTCATCAGGTTTCACCGGTGAGTATTTCAAAATCTTGATATGCATCAATTTTTGCCAAAGAGTATTTTGAAAAGAAGATTTTCTTGTTCATCAATTTTTATCGATGAGTGTTTCAAAAACTTGATATTTATCAGCTTTCGCTGATGAGTGTTTCAAAAACTTGATATTTATCAGTTTTCACCAATGAGTGTTTCGATAACTTGATTTTCTTGTTAATCTGTTTTCGCCGATGAGTGTTTCGAAAACTTGATATTTATCAGTTTTCACCAATGAGTGTTTCGATAACTTGATTTTCTTGTTAATCAGTTTTTGCCGGTGAGTGTTTCGGATACTTGATATTCATCAGTTTTCGCCGGTGAGTGTTTCGAAAACTTGATTTTCTTGTTAATCAATTTTTGCCGATGAGTGCTTCGAAAACTTGATATTCATCAGCTTTTGCCAATGAGTGATTCGAAAACTTGGTCTTCTTGTCATTCAACTTTCGCAGATGAGTGTCTCAGAAGCTTGATATTCATTAGTTTTTGCCAATGGTTGTTTCGAAAACTTCATTTCCTTCTCAATCAGTTTTAGCCAATGAGTATTTTAAAAGCTTGATATTCATCAGTTTTCGCCGCTGAGAGTTTCGAAAACTTGATATTTATCAGTTTTCACCAATGAGTGTTTCGAAAACTAGATTTTCTTGTTAATCTGTTTTCGCCGATGAGTGTTTCGAAAACTTGATATTCATCAGTTTCCGCCGGTGAGTGTTTCGAAAACTTAATTTTCTTGTTAATCAGATTTCACCGATGAGTGCTTCGAAAACTTGATATTCATTAGTTTTCACCGATGAGTGTTTCGAAAACTTGATATTCCTCAGTTTTCGCCAATGATTATTTCGAAACCTTGAGATTCATCAATTTTAACCGGTGAGTATTTCGAAACCTTGAAATTCATCAGTTTTCGCCATTGAGTGTTTCGAAAACTTGATTTTCTTGATAATCAGTTTTCACCGATGAGTGTTTCGAAAACATGATATTCATTAGTTTTCACCGATTAGTGTTTTGGAAAATTGATATTCATCAGTTTTCGACGATGGGTGTTCCGAAAACTTTATATTCATCAGTTTCCGTCGATTAGTGTTTCAGACACATGATATTCATCACTTTTCGCCAATCAGTGTTTCGAAAACTTGATATTCATTAGTTTTCGCGGGTAAGTGTTTCGAAAACTTGATATTCATCAGTTTTTGCTAAAGAGTGTTTCGAAAACTTGATTTACTTGTTAATCAATATTCGTCTATGAGTGTTTGAAAAACATGAAATTCATCAGTTTTCGCCAATGAGTGTTTCGAAAACTATTTCTTGTTAATCAGTTTTCGCCGATGAGTGTTTCGAAACCTTGATATTGAACAGTTTTTGCCGGTGAGTGTTTCGAAAACTTAATATTCATCAGTTTTCGCCAAGGAGTTTTTCGTAAACTTGATTTTCTTGTTAATCAATTTTCGTCAATGAGTGTTTCGAAAACTTGATATTCATCAGATTTCGCCGGTGACTGTTTCAAAAACTTGATATTCATCAGTTTTCGCCAATGAGTTTTTCGAAAACTTGATTTTCTTGTTAATCAGTTTTCGTTGATGAGTGTTTTAAAAACATGATATTCATCAGTTTTCGCCCATGAGTGTTTCGAAAACCTGATATTCATCAGTTTTCGCCATTGAGTGTTTCGAAAACTTCATTTTCTTGTTAATCAGTTTTCGCCGATGAGTGTTTCGGAAACTTGATATTCATCAGATTTCGCCAATGAGTGTTTCGAAAACTTGATTTTCTTGTTTATCAATTTTCGCCGATGAGTATTTCGAAAACTTGAAATTAATTAGTTTTCACCGATTAGTGTTTCGGAAACTTGTTATTCATCAGTTTTTGCCAATGAGTGTTTCGAAAACTTGATTTTCTTGTTAATCAATTTTCGCTGATGAGTGTTTCAAAATCTTGATATTCATTAGTTTTCGCCGATTAGTGTTTCGAAAACTTGATATTCACCAGTTTTCGCCCATGAGTGTTTTGAAAACTTGATTTTCATGATAATCAGTTTTCGCCGATGAGTGTTTCAAAAACTTGATATTCATCAGTTTTTTCCCGTGAGTGTTTCAAAAGCTAGATATTCATCAGTTTTCATCATTGAGTGTTTCGAAAACTTCATTTTCTTGTTAATCAGTTTTCGCCGATAATTGTTTCGGAAACTTGATATTCATCAGTTTTCGTCGATTAGGGTTTCGGAAACTTGATATTTATCAGTTTCGCAGTTGAGTGTTTCGAAATTTTAATTTTCTTGTTAATCATTTTTCGGCGATGAGTGTTTCAAAAACTTGATATTCATCAGTTTTCGCCGATGAGTGTTTTGAAAACTTGATATTCATCAGTTTTCACCAATGAGTGTTTCGAAAACTTGATTTTCTTGTTCATCATTTTTCGCCGATGAGTGTTTTGAAAACTTGATATTCATCAATTTTCGCCGATTAGTGTTTCGGAAACTTGATATTCATCAATTTTCGCCAATGAGTGTTTCGAAAACTTGATTTTCTTGTTAATCAGTTTTCGCCGATGAGTGTTTCGGAAACTTGATATTCATCAGTTTTTGCCAATGAATGTTTCACAAACAAGCTTTTCTTGTTAATCAGTTTTCACCGATGAGTGTTTTGAAAACTTGATTTTCATCAGTTTTCGCCGATTGGTGTTTCGAAAACTTGATACTCATCAGATTTCGCCAACGAGTGTTTCAAAAACTTGATTTTCTTGTTTATAAATTTTCGCCGATGAGTGTTTCGAAAACTTGATATTAATCAGTTTTCATCGATTAGTGTTTCGAACACGTTATATTCGTTAATTTTGGCCGTTGAGTGTTTCAAAAACTTGATATTCATCAATTTTCACCAATGAGTGTTTCGAAAACTTTATATTCATCAGTTTTCGCCAATGAGTGTTTCGAAAACTTGATTTTCCTGTTAATCAGTTTTCCCCGATGAGTGTTTTGAAAACTTGATATTCATCAGTTTTCACCGATTAGTGTTTGGGAATCTTGATATTTATTAGTTTTAGCCGATGAGTGTATCAAAAACTTGATTTTCATGTTAATCTGTTTTCGGAAATGAGTGTTTCGAAAACTTGATGTTTATCAGTTTTCGCCAAGGAATATTTCGGAAACTTGATAATCATCAGTTTTCGCCCATGAGTGTTTCAAAAACTTGACTTTCTTGATAATCAGTTTTCGCCGATGAGTGTTTCGAAAACTTGTTATTCATTAGTTTTCGTGGATTAGTGTTTCAGAAACTTGATATTCATCAATTTTCGCCAATGAGTGGTTCGAAATCTTGATATTCTTGTTAATCAGTTTTCGCCGACGGGTGTTTCGAAAACTTTATTTTCATCAGTTTTCGCCGATTAGAGTTTAGGAAACTTGATATTCATCAGTTTTCGCCAATGAGTGTTTCGAAAACTTGATATTCATCAGTTTTCGCCGGTGAGTGTTTTGAAAAATTGATATTCATCAGTTTTCGCCAATGAGTGTTTCAAAAACTTGATTTTCTTGTTAATATGTTTTCGCCGGTGAGTGTTTCGAAAACTTGATATTCATTAGTTTTCGCCAATGAGAGTTTCGAAAACTTGATTTTGTTGTTAATCAGTTTTCTCCGGTTAGTGTTTCAGAAACATGATATTCATCAATTTTTGCCAATGAGTGTTTCAAAAACATGATTTTCTTGTTAATCAATTTTTGCCAATGAGTGTTTTAAAAACTTGATATTCATCAGTTTTCGCCGATTAGTGTTTCGAAAACTTGATATTCATCAGTTTTCGCAATTGAGTGTTTCGAAAACTTGATTTTCTTGTTAATCAGTTTTCGCCGATGGGTGTTTCGAAAACTTTATATTCATCAGTTTCCGTCAATTAGTGTTTCGGACACTTGATATTCATCAGTTTTCGCCATTGAGTGTTTCGAAAACTTCATATTCATCAGTTTTTGTCGGTGAGTGTTTCGAAAATTTGATATTCATCAGTTTTCGCTAATGAGTGTTTCGAAAACTTGATTTATTTGTTAATCAGTTTTTCTCGATGAGTGTTTCGAAAACTTGATTTTCTTGTTGATCAGTTTTCGCCGATGAGTGTTTTGAAAACCTGATATTCATCAGTATTCGTCGTTGAGTGTTTTCAAAACATGATATTCATCAGTTTTCGCCAATGAATGTTTCGAAAACTTGTTTTTCTTGTTAATCAGTTTTCGCTGATGAGTGTTTGGAAAACTTGATATTCATTAGTTTTCGCCGATTAGTGTTTCGGAATCTTGATATTTATCAGTTTTCGCAATTGTGTGTTTCAAAAACTTGATATTCAACAGTTTTCTTCGGTGAGTATTTCGAAAACTTGATATTCATCAGTTTTTGCCAAAGAGTGTTTCGAAAACTTGATTTTCTTGTTAATCAGTTTTCGCCTATAAGTGTTTCAAAAACTTGATATTTATCAGTTTTCGCCGATTAGTGTTTCGGAAACTCGATATTCATCAGTTTTTGCCAGAGAGTGTTTCGAAAACTTGATTTTCTTATTTTTCTGTTTTCGCCGACGAGTGTTTCGAAATCTTGATATAATTCCGTTTTCGCTGATAAGTGTTTCGGAAACTTGATATTCATCATTTTTCGCCAATGAGTGTTTCGAAAACTTGACTTTCTTGTTAATCAGTTTTCGCCGATGAGTGTCTCGAAAACTTGATATTCATTAGTTTTCGCCGATTAGTGTTTCGGAAACTTGATATTCATCAGTTTTCGCCAATGAGTGTTTCGAAAACTTGATTTTCTTGTTAATCAGTTTTCGCCGATGAGTGTTTTGAAAACTTGATATTTATCAGTTTTGGCCGGTGAGTATTTCAAGAACATGATATTCATCAGTTTTCGCCATTGAGTTTTCGAAAACTTGATTTTCTTGTTAATCAGTTTTCGCCGATGAGTGTTTCGAAAACTTGATATTCTTCTGTTTTTGCCAATGAGTGTTTTAAAAACATGATTTTCTTGTTAATTAGTTTTCGCCGATTAGTGTTTCGAAAACTTGATATTCATCAATTTTTGCCGATTAGTGTTTTAAAATCTTTATATTCATTAGTTTTCGCCAATGAGTGTTTCGAAAACTTGATTTTCTTGTTAATCAGTTTTTACCGATGAGTGTTTCGAAAACTTGATATTCATTAGTTTTCGACACATAGTGTTTCGGAAACTTGATATTCATCAGTTTTCGCCAATGAGTGTTTCGAAAACTTGATTTTTTTGTTAATCAGTTTTCGCCGATGAGTGTTTCAAAAACATGATATTCATCAGTTTTCACCGGTGAGTGTTTCGAAAACTTGATATTCATCAGTTTTCGCCGATTAGTGTTTCGAAAACTTGATATTCATCAGTTTTCGCCAATGAGTGTTTTGAAAACTTGATTTTCTTGTTAATCAATTTTCGCTGATGAGTGTTTCGAAAACTTGATATTCCTTATTTTTTGCCGATTAGTGTTTTGAAAACTTGATATTCATCAATTTTCGCCGATGAGTGTTTCGAAAACATGATTTTCTGGTTAATCAGTTTTTGCCGATGAGTGTTTCGAAATCTTGATATTCATCAGTTTTCGCCAATTAGTGTTTCGAAAACTTGATATTCATCAGTTTTCGCCGATGAGTGTTTCGAAACTTGATTTTCTTGTTAATCAGTTTTCACCGATGAATGTTTCAAAAACATGATATTCATCAGTTTTTGCCGGTGAGTATTTTGAAAACTTGATATTAATCAGTTTTCGCCAATTAGTGTTTCGAAAACTAGATTTTCTTGTTAATCAGTTTTCGCCGATGAGTGTTTTGAAAACTTGATATTCATCTGTGTTCGCCGATTATTGTTTCAAAAACTTGATTTTTATCAGTTTTCGCAACTGAGTGTTTCAAAAACTTGATTTTCTTGTTAATCATTTTTCGTCGATCAGTGTTTCAAAAACTTGATATTCAGCAGTTTTCGCCGGTGATTGTTTCGAAAACTTGACATTCATCAGTTTTTCCGGATTAGTGTTTCCAAAACATGATATTTATCAGTTTTAGCAATTGAGTATTTCGAAAACTTGATGTTCTTGTTAATCAGTTTTCGCCGATGAGTGTTTCAAAAACTTGATATTCATCAGTTTTCTCCGGTGAGTGTTTCGAAAACTTTCTATTCATCAGTTTTCGCCAATGAGTGTTTCGAAAACCTGATTTTCTTATTAATCAATTTTCGCCAATGGGTGTTTCGAAAACTTTATACTCATTAGTTTTCGCCGATTAGTGTTTCGGAAAATTGATATTCATCAGTTTTCGCCAATGACTATTTCGAAAACTTGATTTTCTTGATAATCAGTTTTCGTCAATGACTGTTTCGAAAACTTAATATTCATCAGTTTTCGCCGGTGAGTTTTTCGAAAACTTGATATTCATCAGTTTTCGACAATGCGTGGGTCAAAAACTTAATTTTCTTGTTAATCACTTTTCGCCGATGAGTGTTTCAAAAACTTGATTTTCATCAGTTTTCCCCGATTAGTGTTTCCGAAACTTGATATTCATAGTTTTCGCCTATGAGTGTTTCGAAAACGTGATTTTCTTGTTAATCAGTTTTGGACGATAAGTGTTTCAAACACTTGATATTCATCAGTTTTCGCTGGTGAGTGTTTCAAAAACTTGATATTCATCAGTTTTAGCGAATGAGTCTTTCGAAAACTTGATTTTCTTGTTAATCAGTTTTCGTCGGTGAGTCTTTCGAAAACTTGATATTCATCAGTTTTCGCCAGTGTGTAATTCGAAAACATGATTTCCTTGTTAATCAATTTTCGCAGATCAGTGTTTCGAAAACTTGATATTCATTTGTTTTCGCCGGTGAGTGTTTCAAAAACTTGATATTCATCAGTTTTCGCCCATGAGTGTTTCGAAAACTTGATATTAATCCATTTTCGCCAGTGAGTGTTTCGAAAACTTGATATTCATCAGTTTTCGCCATTGAGTAATTCGAAACCTTGATTTTCTTGTTAATTAGTTTTCGCCGATGAGTGTTTCGAAAAGTTGATATGCATGAGTTTTCGCTGATTAGTGTTTCGGAAACTTGATATTCATCAATTTTCGCCAATGAGTGTTTCAAAATCTTGATTTTCTTGTCAATCAATTTTCGTCGATGATTGTTTCGAAAGCTTGATATTCATCTGTTTTCGCCGATGAGTGTTTCGGAAACTTGATATTCTTCAGTTTTCGCCAATGAGTGTTTCGAAAACTTGATTTTCTTGTTAATCAGTTTTCGTCGGTGAGTGTTTCAAAAACTTGATATTCATCAGTTTGCGCCAATGAGTGTTTCGAAAATTTGATTTTCTTGTTAATCAGTTTTCGCCGATCAGTGTTTCGACAACTTGTTATTCATCAGTTTTCGCCAGTGAGTGTTTCGAAAACTTGATATTCATCAGTTGTCGCCAATGAACGTTTCGAAAACTTGATTTTCGGGTTATAAGTTTTCGCCGATGAGTGTTTCGAAAACTTTATATTGATCAGTTTTTGCCGATTAGTATTTCAGAAACATGATATTCATCAGTTTTTGGCAATAAGTGTTTCAAAAACTTGATTTTCTTATTAATCAGTTTTCGCCGATGAGTGTTTTGAAAACTTGATATTCACCAGTTTTCGCCGATGAGTGCTTCGGATACTTGATATTCATCGGTTTTTACCGGTGATTGTTTTGAAAACATGATATTCTTGTTAATCATTTTTCGCCGATGAGTGTTTCAAAAACTTGATATTCATCAGTTTTCGCCGACTAGTGTTTCGAAAACTTGATATTCATCAATTTTCGCCGATGAGTGTTTCGAAAACTTGATATTCATCAGTTTTCGCCGAATAGTTTTTCGGAAACTTGATATTCATCAGTTTTCGCCAATGAGTGTTTCGAAAACATAATTTTGTTTTTTATCAGTTTTCGGCAATGAGTGTTTCGAAAACGTGATATTTAACAGTTTTCGCCGATGAGTGTTTCGAAAACTTGATATTTATCAGTTTTCACCAATGAGTGTTTCGAAAACTTCATTTTCTTGTTAATCAGTTTTCGCTGATGAGTGTTTCGAAAACATGATATTCATTAGTTTTTGTCGATGAGTGTTTCAAAAACTTGATATTCATCAGTTTTCGCCAATGAGTGTTTCGAAAACTTGATTTTCTTGTTAATTAGTTTTTGCCGATGAGTGTTTTGAAAACTTGATATTCATCAGTTTTCGCCAATGACTGTTTTAAAAACATGATATTCATCAGTTTTCGCCAATGAGTGTTTCGAAAACTTGAATTTATTGTTACGTAGTTTTTGTCATTGAGTGTTTCGGAATCTTGATATTCATTAGTTTTCGCTAATTAGTTTTTTGGAAACTTGATGTTCATTAGTTTTCGCAATTGAGTGTTTCAAAACATGATTTTCTTGTTTATCAGTTTTCGCCGATAAGTGTTTCGAAAACTTGGTATTCGTCAATTTTCGCCAATGAGTATTTCAATAACTTGATATTCATCAGTTTTCGCCAGTGAGCGTTTTGAACACTTGATATTCATCAGTTTTCGCCGATTTCCGTTTCGAAAATATGATATTCATCAGTTTTCGCCAATGAGTGTTTCGAAAACTTGATTTTCTTGTTTACCCGTTTTCGACGATGAGTGTTTGAAAACTTGATTTTCTTGTTAATCAGTTTTCGCCAATGAGTGTTTCCAAAACATGATATTCATCACTTTTCGCCGGTGAGTGTTCCATAAACATTATATTCATCAGTTTTCTTCGGTGAGTGTTTCGGAAACTTGATATTCTTCAGTTTTCGCCAATGAGTGTTTCAAAAACTTCATTTTCTTGTTAATCAGTTTTCGCCGGTGAGTGTTTCGAAAACTTGATATTCATCCGTTTTCGCCGATGAGTGTTTTGAAAACTTGATATTCATCAGTTTTCGTCGATGAGTGTTTCGAAAACTTGATAATCATCAGTTTTTACCAATGAGTATTTCGACAACTTGATTTTCTTGTTAATCAGTTTTCGTCGATGAGTGTTTCAAAAACTTGATTTTCATCAGTTTTCGCCGATGAGTGTTTCGGAAGCTTGATATTTATCAATTTTCGCCAATGAGTGTTTTGGAAACATGATTTTCTTGTTTATCAGTTTTCGCCGATGAGTGTTTCAAAACTTGATATTCATCGGTTTTCGCTGGTGATTGTTTCGAAAACTTGATATTCATCAGTTTTCGCCATTCAATGTTTCGAAAACTTGATTTTCTTGTTAATCAGTTTTCGCCGATGGGTGTTTACAAAACTTGATTTTCATTAGTTTTCGTCTGTGAGTGTTTCGGAAACTTGATATTCATTAGTTTTCGCCAATGAGTGTTTCGAAAACTTAATTTTCTTATTAATCAGTTTTTGCCGATGAGTGTTTCAAAAACTTGCTATTCATCAGTTTTCGCCGATTAATGTTTCAAAATCTTCATCTTCATCAGTTTTCGCCAACGAGTGTTTCGAAAACTTGATTTTCTTGTTAATCAGTTTTCGCCGATGAGTGTTTCGAATACTTGATATTCATCAGTTTTCGCCGATGAGTGTTTCAAAAACATGATATTCATCAGTTTTCGCCAATGAGTGTTTCGACAATTTGATTTTCTTGTTATCAGTTTGCACCGATGAGTTTTTTGTAAACTTAATATTCATCAATTTTCGCCGGTGAGTGTTTCGAAAACTTGATATTCATCAATTTTCGCCGGTTAGTGTTTCGAAAACTTGATATTCATCAATTTTTGCCAGTGAGTGTTTCGAAAACTTCATATTCTTCAGTTTTCTCCAATGAATGTTTTGAAAACTTGATCTTCTTGTTAATCAGTTTTTGCCGATGAGTGTTTCGAAAACTTGATATTCATTAGTTTTCCCCGATTAGTGTTTGGGAAACTTGATATTCATCAGTTTTTGCCAATGAGTGTTTCGAAACCTTGATTTTCTTGTTAATCAGTTTTCGCCGATGAGTGTTTCAAAAACTTGATATTCATCAGTTTTCGCCGATGAGTGTTTCGAAAACTTGATATTCATCAGTTTTCGTCAATTAGTGTTTCGGAAACATGATATTCATTAATTTTCACCGATCAGTGTTTCAGAAACATGGTATTCTTCAGTTTTTGCCGGTGAGTGTTTCGAAAACTTAATATTCATACGTTTTCGCCAATAAGTGTTTCGAAAATATGATTTTCTTACTAATCAGTGTTAGACGATGAGTCTATCAAAAAGTTGATATTCATCAGTTTTCGCTGATTCGTCTTTCAAAAACTTAATATTCTCCAGTTTTCACGAATGAGTGTTTCGAAAAGTTGATTTTCTTGTTAATCAGTTTTCGCCGATGAGTGTTTTGAAAACTTGATATTCATCAGTTTTTGCCGATGAGTGTTTCGAAAACTTGATATTCATTAGTTTTGGCCAATGAGTGTTTCAAAAACGTGATATTTATCAGTTTTCGCCAATGAGTGTTTCGAAAACTTGATTTTCTTGTTAATCAGTTTTCGCCGATGAGTGGTTTGGAAACTTGATATTCATCATTTTTCGCTGATGAGTGTTTCGAAAACTTGATATTCTTCAGTTTTCGCCGATGATTGTTTCGAAAACTTGATATTCATCAATTTTTACCAATGAGTGTTTCAAAAACTTGATATTAATCTGTTTTCGTGGAAGAGTGTTTCAAAAACTTGATTTTCTTGTTATTTAGTTTTCGCCAATGAGTGTTTCGAAAACTTGATATTCTTTAGTTTTCGCCAATGAGTGTTTCGAAAGTTTGATTTTCTTGTTAATCAGTTTGCTCCAGTGAGTGTTTCGAAAACTTGATATTCATTAGTTTTCGCCAATGAGTGTTTCGAAAACTTGATTTTCTTGGAAATTAGCTTTCGCTGATGAGTGTTCTAAAAACATGATATTCATAAACTTTGGCCGGTGAGTGTTTCAATATCTTGATATTCATCAATTTTCGCCGGTGAGTGTTTCGGAAAGGTGATGTTCATCGCTTTTCATCAGTGAGTGTTTCGAAAGCTTGATTTTCTTGTTAATCAGCTTTCGCCGGTGAGTGTTTCGAAAACTTGATATTATGAGTTTTCGCCTGTGAGTGTTTCCAAAACATGATATTCATCAGTTTTCGCCAATGAATGTTTTGAAAATTTGAATTTCTTGTTAATCAGTTTTCGCCGATTAGTGTTTCGAAAACTCGATATTCATCAGTTTTTGCCAATTATTGTGTTAGAAACATGATATTCGTCAGTTTTCGCCGATTTGTGTTTTGGAAACTTGATATTCATCAGTTTTCGCCGATTAGTGTTTTAGAAACTTGATATTCATCAGTTTTCGCCAATGAGTGTTTCGAAAACTTGATTTTTTTGTTAATCAGTTTTCGCCGATGAGTGTTTCAAAAACTTGATATTCATCAGTATTCGCCGGTGAGTGTTTCGAAAACTTGATATTCATCAGTTTTCGCCAATGAGTGTTTCGAAAACTTGATTTTCATGTTAATGAGTTTTCGCCGATAAGTGTTTCGAAAACTTGATATTCATCAGTTTTCGCCAATGACTTTTTCGAAAACTTGATTTTCTTGTTGATCAGTTTTCGCTGATGAGTGTTTGGAAAACATGATATTCATCATTTTTCGGCGATTAGTTTTTCGGAAATTTGAAATTCATCAGTTTTCACCATTGAGTGTTTCAAAAACTTGATTCTCTTGTTTATCAGTTTTTGCCGATGAGTGTTTGAAAAACTTGATATTCATCAGTTTTCGCCGACTAGCGTTTTGAATACTTGATATTCATTAGTTTTCGCCAATGAGTGTTTCCAAAACTTGATTTTTTTTTAATCAGTTTTCACCGATTAGTGTTTCGAAAACTTGATATTCATCAGTTTTCGCCGATTAGTGTTTCGGAAACTTGATATTCATCAGTTTTCGCCGATAAGTGTTTCGAAAAGTTGATTTTCTTGTTAATTAGTTTTCGCCGATGAGTGTTTCGAAAACATGATATTTATCAATTTTCGCCGATGAGTGTTTCGTAAACTTGATATTCATCAGTTTTCGCCTATGAATAATTTGAGAACTTGATTTTCTTGCTGATCAGTCTTCGCCGATGAGTGTTTCAAAAAGTTGATATTCATCAGTTTTCGCCGATTAGTGTTTCAGAAACTTGGTATTCATCAGTTTTCGCCAATGAGTGTTTCGAAAACTTTATTTTCTTGTTAATTAGTTTTCGCCGATGAGTGTTTCGAAAACTTGATATTTGTAACGTCCTAGTTTCTTTATTGATTTTAGTTGCGGAGTTAGGTTATTTACTTAACTTCTTAAAATCCAAATCCCGGTCTAATTTTTTTCTTTTTCCTTTCATGAAGC
>JAAIUW010000439.1:0-20673 GCA_014851425.1 Senna tora | reverse complement strand
ATAACATCATACATGATAGATAGAGCTTTGTAAAAGATGATAATCTACATTTCTAACAAATATAGATTATGACCTTTAACTTAGTAATTCATAAAAGCTCTAACTTGTCATCCACTTATACATACATGATTACAACATTTGTTCTCATCCCTTGTACATATACATATACAAAATTTACCAATTAACTTTCAAAAGATATACTAAGGTTAATGGTTTCAAGGGATGTACATACATGAGTTTACAAAATTAAAAACTATATGCTTCTACTTCTTCTAAAATCTTTCTTCTCAAAAGGTTGAGCTACCCATCGCTCCTGTCTCGTCTCATAGGCATCCGGTACCTAGTCAGTTGATACACACCAACGTAATGAGGATAAACCCCAGTAATCAAATACTACTTGTTTATAAACTCGTCGTTGTGTACCACTGTGCCTTGCACGGAAAATCACTGCATTCCCTTTCTCATTATTCATATAAAACATGGATGTGATGTTTAACTCAAAACTCATGCATGTCATACTCTGAGGAAATCTTATTGCATGGAAATTCATACAAAACAGGGCATGTGAAATGGAATGGCATACTTTTCTTAGACATAAATATGAGCATTAACTTATATACATATTCTCATATATTTGAGAGGTAGAGAAATAACAATCAAAATAGAAATATAAGAGCATAGAGAGCACCACCCAGTGGTTACTCATACATACAACTCTAGTGGCATATAATAAATAAGAACCCATAGCAATCAAGCTATTTCTATTCTATGTACTATCTGGAGCGACCCCCAGTGGATCCGAGTACTATTCTGGTTTATAGATCACCATCCTTTAACTGATGGGTCGTCTCTACTTCTGATTGGTTCTATTTTTCCAAGGAGTCACTTCTACTTAAAACTTGGAGGTCCCTGTCTCTTGCTAACGGTTCTTCTCCTCTTAAACTTAGAGGTCCCTGTCTATCATAATGGTTCTTCTCTTTTAATATAGAGGCCCCCGTCTCTTTTTAACGGTTCTTCTCATATTTATATATGTAGATCCTCCCTTTTGTATGCTATTTAGATGAGTATAAGATAAAATGACTAGGTCCCAATTTTGGTTATCCAAGCTTTAATTATGTGGCCTTATCTTTAATAACTCTGTTCACTAACTTAAAATTCGGTAACCACCACGGTGTTTTCGAAAAGCTTTACTTGGTCAATTGAATGTTTTACCATCCCAAAACATGACACAACCGTCGAAAGTCAACGGTCGTCCCATACCAACAATTGAACATTCGATCGTGGACCTTTTCATTTTCAACACATACACACTAGATACTTACTCTTCTCTTTTCTATGTTATTTCTCTCAACCCGTAGCTCATATTACATCATAAACTTAAATCACCATGTTTGAGAATGAAATTAAGTGTTAAAACATCATTTTAAAGTGTTTAAAAATCACGTTGCAAAATAAGGGTCCATCAGCTGGCTGATTGGGGCCATCAGCCGGCTGTTAGGACCTATCAGCCGGCTGATAGCTGTCTGGAGAGCTAATTCAGCCACTTTAAAAACACAACAATCGGCTGTTCTTAAGCCATCAACCGGATGTTCCAATTCTGGAAATTTGTGGGTAAAATATGAACATTTTCTGGAAAATTTAAACCCATCAGCTGGTTGTTCTAAGCTATCAGCCGGCTGTTCTAAATCTGGAAAATTTTCTGGAAATTTATGAACACATCAGCCGGCTGTTCTAGCTATCAGCCGGCTGATACGGCTCGGGAATGCATTTGAAAACTTCATTTTGTCCAAATTAAAGCCCCAAAACTTGAAAAACAAAAGTGGAACTTAATCCCTATTATTTATGCATCAAATCCCATTAAAAACTTGTCCAAAAACAAGACTAAACTAGCTCAAATAATGGTTTTCTCTCAAACCCATACCCATTTCCAAAACCCTTCTAGATTATGTAATTTCCAGCTAAATCCAGACATGACAATCATCATCTAACATCCATCTAATTCCATTAAACACAAGGAAGCAGGTTTTTCCTCTCAAATGGCCCAAAAATTCAAAAGCTAGGTTTTGGCCATTTTCTTGAAAACTTTAATCTGAAAAAAAGTGAGAGGTTGGTAGTTTGATTACCTTGTTTTGAAGCTCAAATCTTGTGTTGTTGGTGTTCAGCTGAATTTCTACAGTTCGATCCTAGCTCAAATTGAATTCTCCTAGCTTGAATCACCTCTTTGGTCTACAAGCTCCCTTGAAGTCTCTCTCCCTTCTCTCTAACTCTCTCTCTCTCTAGGTTGGTGGGAAAATGGCAAGTGTGTGTGAGTATGCTGGCTCCTTAGTGTACATGAGGTATCACCTACCTGTTAGGGGGAAAATTGACTTCTCACCCTCACACACTACTTTTCCCTTTCACTTTAGTTTCTATCTTTTAGGTACTTCCCACCCTCTTTTCTTAGAATAATGCATTTCTATATGCTTTCTAAATGCAACAAGCAATGTCACACAATTACAAACTCTTAATTCTGCTAGCAAACAATCAATATATCTCCTAGAAAGAGCAGATGTAACATTAATCGGTTTTCGCCGGTGAGTGTTTCGGAAACTTGATATTCATCAGTTTTCGCCAATGAGTGTTTCGAAAACTTGATTTTCTTTTAATCAGTTTTCATCGGTGAGTGTTTTTAAAACTTGATATTCATCAGTTTTCGTCGGTGAGTGTTTCGAAAACTTGATTTTCTTCTTAATCAGTTTTCGCCGATGAGTGTTTCGAAAACATGATATGGATCAGTTTTCGCCGGTGTCTGTTTCGGAAACTTGATATTCATCAGTTTTCACCAATGAGTGTTTCAAAAACATGGTTTTCTTGTTAATCAGTTTTTGACGATTAGTGTTTCGAAAACATGATATTCATCAGTTTTCGCCAGTGAGTGTTTCGAAAACATGATTTTCTTGTTAGTCAGTTTTCACCGGTTAGTGTTTCGAAAACGAGATATTCAACAGTTTTCGTCGATGAGTGTTTCGAAAACTTGATATTCATCAGTTTTCGCCGATGAGTGTGTCGAAGACTTGATATTCATCAGTTTTCGCCGATGAGTGTTTCGAAAACTTGATATTCATCAGTTTTCGCCGATCAGTGTGTCAAAAACCTGATATTCATTAGTTTTCGCCAATGAGTGTTTCAAAAACTTGATATTCATCAGTTTTCGCTGGTGACTATTTGGAAACTTGATATTCATAAGTTTTCACCAATGAGTGTTTCGAAAACTTGATTTTTTTGTTGATCAGTTTTCGCCGACGAGTGTTTCAAAAACTTGATATTAATCCATTTTCACCAATGAGTGTTTCAAAAACTTGATATGGATCAGTTTTCGCCGGTGAGTCTTTTGAAAACTTGATATTCATCAGTTTTCGCGGGTGAGTGTTTCGAAAACTTGATTTTCTTGTTAATTTGTTTTCGCCGATGAGTGTTTCAAAAACCTAATATTGATCAGTTTTTGCGGGTGAGTGTTTTGAAAACATGATATTCATCAGTTTTCGCCGATGAGTGTTTCGAAAACTTCATTTTCATCCGTTTTCGCCAATGAGTGTTTCGAAAACTTGATTTTCTTGTTTATCAGTTTTCGCCGACTAGTGTTTCCAAAATATGATATTCATTAGTTTTCGCCGGTGAGTGTTTCAAAAACTAGATATTCATCAGTTTTCGCCGGTTAGTGTTTTGGAAACATGATATTCATTAGTTTTCACAAATGAGTGTTTCGAATAGATGATTTTCTTGTTGATCAGTTTTCGCCGACGAGTGTTTCGAAAACTTGATATTCATCTGTTTTTGCCAATGAGTGTTTCGAAAACTTGATATTGATCAGTTTTCGCCGATTAGTGTTTTGGAAAACTTTATATTCAATAGTTTTCGTCGGTGAGTGTTTCGAAAACTTAATATTCATCCGTTTTCACCAATGAGTGTTTCGAAAACTTGATTTTCTTGTTGATCAGTTTTCGCCGATGAGTGTTTCGAAAAATTGATATTCATCAGTTTTCGCCGGTGAGTGTTTCAAAAACTTGATATTCATCAGTTTTTGCTAGTGAGTGTTTCGAAAACTTGATATTCATCAGTTTTCGACAATGAGTGTTTCGAAAACTTGATTTTCTTGTTAATCAGTTTTCGCCGATGAGTGTTTCAAAAACTTGATATTCATCAGTTTTCGCCGGTGAGTGTTTCAAAATTTTGATATTCATTTGTTTTCACCAATGAGTGTTTCGAAAAGTTGATTTTCTTGTTAATCAGTTTTCACCGGTGAGTATTTCTAAAACTTGATATTCATCAGTTTGCACCAATGAGTGTTTCAAAACTTGATTTTCTTCTTAATCAGTTTTCGCCGATGAGTGTTACGAAAACTTGATATTCCTCAGTTTTTGCCGATGCGTGTTTCGAAAACTTTTTATTCATCAGTTTTCGCTGGTGAGTGTTTCGAAAACTTGATATTCATCAATTTTCGCCAATGAGTGTTTGGAAAATTTGATATTCATCAGTTTTCACCAATGAGTGTTTCAAAAACTTGATTTTCTTGCTAATTAGTTTTCGTCATTGGGTGTTTCAAAAACTTGGTATTCATCAATTGTTGCCAATGAGTGTTTTGGAAACCTGATTTTCTTGTTGATCACTTTTCGTCGATGAGTGCTTCGAAAACTTGATATTCATTAGTTTTCGCCAATGAGTGATTCGAAAACTTAATTTTCTTGTTAATCAGTTTTCGCCAATGAGTGTTTCGAAAACTTGATATTCATCAGTTTTCACTCATGAGTGTTTCGAAAACTTGATATTCATCCGTTTTCGCTGGTGAGTGTTTCGAAAACTTCATATTCATCAGTTTTCGCCGTTGAGTGTTTCGAAAACTTGATATTCATCCATTTTCGCCACTGAGTGTTTCGAAAACTTAATTTTCTTGTTAATCAGTTTTCGCCGACGACTGTTTTGAAAACTTGAAGTTCTTGTTGATCAGTTTTCGCCGATGAGTGTTTCAAAAACCTGATATTGATCAGTTTTCGCCGATGAGTGTTTCAAAAACTTGATATTCATCAGTTTTTGGCGACGAGTGTGTCGAAAACCTGATATTGATAAGTTTTCGCCGATGAGTGTTTCAAAAACTTGATATTCATCAGTTTTTGGCGACGAGTGTGTTGAAAACTTGATATTCATCAGTTTTCGCCGATGAGTGTTCCAAAAACTTGATATTCATTAGTTTTCACCGACGAGTGTTTCGAAAACTTGATTTTCTTGTTGATCAGTTTTTGCCGACGAGTGTTTCAAAAACTTGATATTAATCAGTTTTCACCGATAGGTGTTTCAAAAACTTGATATGGATCAGTTTTCGTCGGTGAGTCGTTCGAAAACTTGATTTTTCTGTTTATCAATTTTCGCCGATGAGTGTTTCGAAAACATAATATTCATCAGTTTTCATCAGTGAGTGTTTCGAAAACTTGATATTCATCAGTTTTCACCAATGAGTGTTTCGAAAACTTGATATTCATCAGTTTTCGCCAATGAATTTTTCCAAAACTTGATTTTCTTGTTAATCAATTTTTGCCGATGATTGTTTCAAAAACTTGATATTCATCTGTTTTTGCTAGTGAGTGTTTCGGAAACATGATATTCATCAGTTTTCGCCTGTGAGTGTTTCGAAAACTTCATATTCATCCGTTTTCGCCAATGAGTGTTTCGAAAACTTGATTTTCTTGTTAATCAGTTTTTGCTGACTAGTGTTTCGAAAATATCATATTCATCAGTTTTCGCCGGTGAGTGTTTCAAAAACTAGATATTCATTAGTTTTCGACGGTTAGTGTTTCGGAAACTTGATATTCATTAGTTTTCACCAATGAGTGTTTCGAAAACTTGATTTTCGTTTTAATCAGTTTTCGCCGGTGAGTGTTTCGCAAACTTGATATTCATCAGTTTCTGCCGATGAGTGTTTCTAAAACTTGATATTCTTCAGTTTTCGCCGGTGAGTGTTTCGAAAACTTCATATTCAACAGTTTTCGCTGATGAGTGTTTAGAAAACTTGTTATTGATCAGTTTTCGCCAATGAGTGTTTCGAAAAGTTGATTTTCTTTTTGATAAGTTTTCGCCGATGAGTGTTTCGACAATTTATATTCTTCAGTTTTCGCGGGTGAGTGTTTCGAAAACTTGATATTCAACTATTTTCACCGGTGAGTGTTTCGAAAACTTGATATTCATTAGTATTCGCCGATGAGTGTTTTGAAAACTTGATTTTCTTGTTTATCAGTTTTCGCCGACGAGTATTTCGAAAACTTAATATTTATCAATTTCCACTAGTGGGTGTTTGAAAAATTAGATATTTATTAGTTTTCGCCAATGAGTGTTTCAAAAACTTAATTTTCTTGTTAATCAGTTTTCGCCGGTGAGTGTTTCGAAAACTTGATATTCTTGTTAATCAATTTTCACCAATGAATGTTTTGAAAACTTGATATTCATTAGTTTTCGCCGGAGAGTGTTTCGAAAACTTGATATTCATCAGTTTTCGCGGGTGAGTGTTTCTTAAACTTGATATTCATCCGTTTTTGCCAAAGAGTTTTTCGAAAACTTGATTTTCTTATTAATAAATTTTCGCCGACGAGTGTTTCGAAAACTTGATATTCGTTAGTTTTCGCCGGAGAGTGTTCCAAAAATTAGATATCCATCAGTTTTCACCAATGAGTGTTTCAAAAACATGATTTTCTTGTTGATCTGTTTTCGCCGGTAAGTGTTTCAACAACTTGATTTTCATCAGTTTTCGCTGGTGAGTGTTTCGAAAACTTGATATTCATCAGTTTTCGCCAATGAGTGTTTCTAAAATTTTATATTCATCAGTTTTTGCCGGTGAGTGTTTCAAAAACTTGATATTCATCAATTTTCGCCAATGAGTGTTTCGAAAACTTGATTTTCTTGTTAATCAGTTTTCGCCAATGAGTGTTTTGAAAACTTGATTCTCATCAGTATTCGCTGGTGAGTGTTCCCAAAACTTGATATTCAACAGTTTTCGCCAATGAGTGTTTCGAAAACTTCATATTCATCCATTTTTCGACGATGAGTGTTTCGAAAACTTGATTTTCTTGTTGGTCAGTTTTCGCCAATGAGTGCTTCAAAAACATCATATTGATCAGTTTTCGCCGATGAGTGTTTCGAAAACTTGATATTCATTAGTTTTCATCGGTGAGTGTTTTGAAAACTTGATATTCATCAGTTTTTTCCAATGAGTGTTTCGAAAACTTGATATTCATCAGTTTTCGCCGGTGAGTGTTTCAAAAACTAGACATTCATCAGTTTTCGCCGTTCAGTCTTTCGAAAACTTGATATTCATCAGTTTTTGTCGATCAGTGTTTCAAAAACTTCATATTCATCAGTTTTCGCCGATTAGTGTCTCGAAAACTTGATATTCAACAGTTTTCGCCAATGAGTGTTTCGAAAACTTCATCTTCTTCCGTTTTTGCCAACGAGTGTTTCGAAAACTTGATGTTCATCAGTTTTCGCCGGTGAGTGTTTGAAAAATTAGATATTTATTAGTTTTCACCAATGAGTGTTTCGGAAACATGATTTTCTTGTTAATCAGTTTTCGCCGGTGAGTGTTTCGGAAACTTGATATTCATCAATTTTCGACAATGAGTGTTTCCAAAACATGATTTTCATATTGGTCAGTTTTCGCCGATGAGTGTTTCGAAAACTTGATATTCATCAGTTTTCGCCAGTGAGTGTTTCGAAAACTTGATATTCATCAGTTTCCGTCGGTGAGTGTTTCGAAAACTTGTATTCATCAGTTTTTGCCAATGACTGTTTCGAAAACTTGATTTTCTTGTTAATCAGTTTTCGCCAATGAGCATTTCGAAAATGTGATATTGATCACTTTTCGCCTATGAGTGTTTCGAAAACTTGATAATCATCAGTTTTCGCCAGTGAGTGTTTTGAATACTTTATTTTCATCAGTTTTCGCCAATGAGTGTTTCGAAAACTTGATTTTCTTGTTAATCAGTTTTCGCCGTTGAGTGTTTCGAAAACTTGATATTCATCAGTTTCCGCTGGTTAGTGTTTCGAAAACTTGATAATCATCAGCTTTTGTCGGCGAGTGTTTCGAAAACTTGATATTCATCAATTTTCACCAATGAGTGTTTTGAAAACTTGATTTTCTTGTTAATTAGTTTTTGCCAATGAGTGTTTCGAAAACTTGATATTATTTAGTTTTCGCCGATGAGTGTTTCGAAAACTTGATATTCATTAGTTTCGCTGGTGAGTGTTTCGAAAACTTGATATTCATCAGTTTTTGCCAATGAGTGTTTCGAAAACTTGACTTTCTTGTTGATCAGTTTTCGTGGATGAGTGTTTCGACAATTAATATTCATTAGTGTTCGCGGGTGAGTGTTTCCAAAACTTGATATTCATTAGTTTTCGCTAGTGAGTGTTTCGAAAACTTGATTTTCTTCTTAATCAGTTTTCGCCGATGAGTGTTTCGAAAACTTGATATTCATCAATTTTTGCCGATGAGTGTTTCGAAAACTTGATATTGATCAGTTTTCGTCGATGAGTGTTTCGAAAACTTCATATTCTTTAGTTTTCGCCGATGAGTGTTTCGAATAATTGATATTCATCAGTTTCGCCCATGAGAGTTTCCAAACTTGATTTTCTTGTTGATCATTTTTAGACGATGAGTGTTTCGACAATTGATATTCATCAGTTTTCACAAGTGAGTGTTTCGAAAAGTTGATATTCATCAGTTTTCACCGGTGAGTGTTTCGAAAACTTGATATTCATCCGTTTTCGCCAAGGAGTGTTTCGAAAACTTGATTTTTTTGTTGATCAGTTTTCGCCGACGAGTGTTTCAAAAACTTGATATTCGTCATTTTCGCCGGTGACTGTTTCAAAAATTAGATATTCATCCGTTTTCACCAATGAGTGTTTTGAAAACTTGATTTTCTTGTTAATCAGTTTTCGCCGGTGAATGTTTTGGAAACTTGATATTCATTTTCGCCGGTGAGTATTTCGGAAACATGATATTCATCAGTTTTCGCCAATGAGTGTTTTAAAAGCTTGATTTTCCTATTAACTAGTTTTTAACAATGAGTGGTTCGAAAACTTGATATTCATCAGTATACGTCGGTGAGTGTTTCGAAAACTTGTTATTCATCAGTTTTCGCCAATGAGTGTTTCGAAAACTTGATTTTCTTGTTAATCAGTTTTCGCCAATAAGTGTTTTGAAAACTTGATATTGATCAGTTTTCTCCAATGAGTGTTCCGAAAACTTGATATTCATTAGATTTCGCCGGTGAGGGTTTTGAAATGTTGATATTCATCAGTTTTCCCCATTGAGTGTTTCAAAACCTTTATTTTTTTGTTGATCAATTTTCGCCAATGACTGTTTCGAAAACTTGATATTCATCAGTTTTCGCGGGTGATTGTTTTGAAAACAAGATGTTCATCAGTTTTCGCCGGTGAGTGTTTCGAAAACGTGATATTCATCTGTTTTTGCCATTGACTGTTGCAAAAACTTTGATTTTATTGTTAATTATTTTTCGCCAACGAGTGTTTCGAAAACTTGATATTCGTCAGTTTTCGCCGGTGAGTGTTTCAAAAATTAGATATTCATCAGTTTTCACCAATGAGTGTTTCGAAAACTTGATTTTCTTGTTAATCAGTTTTCGCTGGTGAATGTTTCGGAAACTTGATATTCATCAGTTTTCACCAATGAGTGTTTCGAAAACTTGATATTCATCAGTTTTCTCCGATGAGTGTTTCGAAAACTTGATTTTCTTCTTAATCAGTTTTCGCCGATGAGTGTTTCGAAAACTTGATATTCATCAGTTTTTGCCGGTGAGTATTTCGAAAACTTGATATTCATCAGTTTTCGCCAATGAGTGTTTCAAAAGCTTGATTTTCTTATTAACCAGTTTTCGCCGGTGAGCGCTTCGAAAACTTGATATTCATCAGTTTTCGTCGGTGAGTGTTTCGAAAACTTGATATTCGTCAGCTTTCGCCAATGAGTGTTTTGAAAACTTGATTTTCTTTTAATCAGTTTTCACCAATAAGTGTTTCGGAAACTTGATATTGATCAGTTTTCGCCGATGAGTGTTTCGAAAACTTGATGTTCATTAGTTTTCACCGGTGAGGGTTTTGAAAACTTGATATTCATCAGTTTTCGCCAATGAGTGTTTCGAAACCTTTACATTCTTGTTGATTAGTTTTCGCTGATAAGTGTTTCAAAAATTTGATATTCAACAGTTTTCGCTCGTGAGTGTTTCGAAAACATGATATTCGTCAGTTTTCGCCGGTGAGTGTTTCGAAAACTTGATATTCACCCGTTTTTTGCCAATGAGTGTTTCAAAAACTTGATTTTCTTGTTAATCAATTTTCGCCGACGAGTGTTTCGAACACTTGATATTCATTAGTTTTCACCGGTGAGCGTTTCAAGTTTTCATTACTTTTCACCAATGAGTGTTTCGAAAACCTGATATTCATCAGTTTTCACCAAGGAGTGTTTGGAAAACTTGATTTTCATGTTAATCAGTTTTCCCCGGTGAGTGTTTCGAAAACTTGATATTCATCAGTTTTCCCCAACGAGTGTTTCGAACCCTTGATTTTCTTATTAATCAGATTTTGCCAATGTGTGTTTCAAAAACTTGATACACATCAGTTTTCGTCGGTGAGTATTTCGAAAACTTGATATTCGTCAGTTTTCGCCAACGAGTGTTTTGAAAACTTGATTTTCTTGTTAATCAGTTTTCGCCAATGAGTGTTTAGAAAACTTGATATTGATCAGTTTTTGCCGATGATTGTTTCGAAAACTTGATATTCATTAGTTTTCGCGGTGAGTGTTTCGAAAACTTGATATTCATCAGTTTTCGCTGGTGAGTGTTTCGAAAACTTGATTTTCATCAGTTTTCATCGGTGAGTGTTTCGAAAACTTGATATTCTTCCGTTTTCACCAATGAGTGTTTCTAAAACTTGATTTTCTTGTTAATGAGTTTTCGCCGATGAGTGTTTCGAAAACTTGAAATTACGGTTTTCGCCGGTGAGTGTTTGAAAAATTAGATATTCATCAGTTTTCACCAATGAGTGTTTCGAATAATTGAATTTCTTGTTAATCTGTTTTCGCCGATGAATGTTTCGGAAACTTGATATTCATCAGTTTTCACCAATGAGTGTTTCGAAAACTTGATTTTCTTGTTGATCAGTTTTCGTCGACGAGTGTTTCGAAAACTTTACAGTCATCAGATTTCGCTGGTGCGTGTTTCGAAAACTTGATATTCATTAATTTTCGCCTGTGAGTGTTTCGAAAACTTGATATTCATCAGTTTTCGCCGGTGAGTGTTTCGAAAACTTGATATTCATCCATTTTCGCCATTGAGTGTTTCGAAAATTTGATTTTCTTGTTAATCTGTTTTTGCCAATGAGTGTTTTGAAAACTTGATATTATTTAGTTTTTGCCGATGAGTGTTTCGAAAACTTGATATTCATTAGTTTCGCTGGTGAGTGTTTCGAAAACTTGATATTCATCAGTTTTTGCCAATGAGTGTTTCGAAAACTTGACTTTCTTGTTGATCAGTTTTCGTGGATGAGTGTTTCGACAATTAATATTCATTAGTGTTCGCGGGTGAGTGTTTCCAAAACTTGATATTCATTAGTTTTCGCTAGTGAGTGTTTCGAAAACTTGATTTTCTTCTTAATCAGTTTTCGCCGATGAGTGTTTCGAAAACTTGATATTCATCAATTTTCGCCGATGAGTGTTTCGAAAACTTGATATTGATCAGTTTTCGTCGATGAGTGTTTCGAAAACTTCATATTCTTTAGTTTTCGCCGGTGATTGTTTCGAATAATTGATATTCATCAGTTTTCGCCCATGAGAGTTTCCAAAACTTGATTTTCTTGTTGATCATTTTTAGACGATGAGTGTTTCGACAATTGATATTCATCAGTTTTCACAAGTGAGTGTTTCGAAAAGTTGGTATTCATCAGTTTTCACCGGTGAGTGTTTCGAAAACTTGATATTCATCCGTTTTCGCCAAGGAGTGTTTCGAAAACTTGAATTTTTTGTTAATCAGTTTTCGCCGACGAGTGTTTGGAAAACTTGATATTCGTCAGTTTTCGCCGGTGAGTGTTTCAAAAATTAGATTTTCATCAGTTTTCACCTATGAGTGTTTCGAAAACTTGATTTTCTTGTTAATCAGTTTTCGCCGATGAGTGTTTCGAAAACTTGATATTCATTTTCGCCGGTGAGTATTTCGGAAACATGATATTCATCAGTTTTCGCCAATGAGTGTTTTAAAAGCTTGATTTTCCTATTAACTAGTTTTTAACAATGAGTGGTTCGAAAACTTGATATTCATCAGTATACGTCGGTGAGTGTTTCGAAAACTTGTTATTCATCAGTTTTCGCCAATGAGTGTTTCGAAAACTTGATTTTCTTGTTAATCAGTTTTCGCCAATAAGTGTTTTGAAAACTTGATATTGATCAGTTTTCTCCAATGAGTGTTCCGAAAACTTGATATTCATTAGATTTCGCCGGTGAGGGTTTTGAAATGTTGATATTCATCAGTTTTCCCCATTGAGTGTTTCAAAACCTTTATTTTTTTGTTGATCAATTTTCGCCAATGACTGTTTCGAAAACTTGATATTCATCAGTTTTCGCGGGTGATTGTTTTGAAAACAAGATGTTCATCAGTTTTCGCCGGTGAGTGTTTCGAAAACGTGATATTCATCTGTTTTTGCCATTGACTGTTGCAAAAACTTTGATTTTATTGTTAATTATTTTTCGCCAACGAGTGTTTCGAAAACTTGATATTCGTCAGTTTTCGCCGGTGAGTGTTTCAAAAATTAGATATTCATCAGTTTTCACCAATGAGTGTTTCGAAAACTTGATTTTCTTGTTAATCAGTTTTCGCTGGTGAATGTTTCGGAAACTTGATATTCATCAGTTTTCACCAATGAGTGTTTCGAAAACTTGATATTCATCAGTTTTCTCCGATGAGTGTTTCGAAAACTTGATTTTCTTCTTAATCAGTTTTCGCCGATGAGTGTTTCGAAAACTTGATATTCATCAGTTTTTGCCGGTGAGTATTTCGAAAACTTGATATTCATCAGTTTTCGCCAATGAGTGTTTCAAAAGCTTGATTTTCTTATTAACCAGTTTTCGCCGGTGAGCGCTTCGAAAACTTGATATTCATCAGTTTTCGTCGGTGAGTGTTTCGAAAACTTGATATTCGTCAGCTTTCGCCAATGAGTGTTTTGAAAACTTGATTTTCTTTTAATCAGTTTTCACCAATAAGTGTTTCGGAAACTTGATATTGATCAGTTTTCGCCGATGAGTGTTTCGAAAACTTGATGTTCATTAGTTTTCACCGGTGAGGGTTTTGAAAACTTGATATTCATCAGTTTTCGCCAATGAGTGTTTCGAAACCTTTACATTCTTGTTGATTAGTTTCCGCCGATAAGTGGTTCGAAAACTTGATATTCATCAGTTTTCACTCGTGAGTGTTTCGAAAACATTATATTCGTCAGTTTTCGCCGGTGAGTGTTTCGAAAACTTGATATTCATCCCTTTTTGCCAATGAGTGTTTCAAAAACTTGATTTTCGTGTTAATCAGTTTTCGCCGACGAGTGTTTCGAAAACTTGATATTCATTAGTTTTCACCGGTGAGCCTTTCATGTTTTCATTACTTTTCACCAATGACTGTTTCGAAAACCTGATATTCATCAGTTTTCACCAAGGAGTGTTTGGAAAACTTGATTTTCATGTTAATCAGTTTTCCCCGGTGAGTGTTTCGAAAACTTGATATTCATCAGTTTTCCCCAACGAGTGTTTCGAACCCTTGATTTTCTTATTAATCAGATTTTGCCAATGTGTGTTTCAAAAACTTGATACACATCAGTTTTCGTCGGTGAGTATTTCGAAAACTTGATATTCGTCAGTTTTCGCCAACGAGTGTTTTGAAAACTTGATTTTCTTGTTAATCAGTTTTCGCCAATGAGTGTTTAGAAAACTTGATATTGATCAGTTTTTGCCGATGATTGTTTCGAAAACTTGATATTCATTAGTTTTCGCGGTGAGTGTTTCGAAAACTTGATATTCATCAGTTTTCGCTGGTGAGTGTTTCGAAAACTTGATATTCATCAGTTTTCATCGGTGAGTGTTTCGAAAACTTGATATTCTTTCCGTTTTCACCAATGAGTGTTTCTAAAACTTTATTTTCTTGTTAATGAGTTTTCGTCGATGAGTGTTTCGAAAACTTGAAATTCATCGGTTTTCGCCGGTGAGTGTTTGAAAAGTTAGATATTCATCAGTTTTCACCAATGAGTGTTTCGAATAATTGAATTTCTTGTTAATCTGTTTTCGCCGATGAATGTTTCGGAAACTTGATATTCATCAGTTTTCACCAATGAGTGTTTCGAAAACTTGATTTTCTTGTTGATCAATTTTCGTCGACGAGTGTTTCGAAAACTTTACAGTCATCAGATTTCGCTGGTGCGTGTTTCGAAAACTTGATATTCATTAGTTATCGCCTGTGAGTATTTCGAAAACTTGATATTCATCCGTTTTCACCAATGAGTGTTTCGAAAACTTGATTTTCTTGTTAATCGGTTTTCGTCGACGAGTGTTTCGAAAACCTGATATTCATCAGTTTTCGCCGGTGAGTGTTTCAAAACCTAGATATTCATCAGTTTCCGCCGGTGAGTGTTTCAGAAACTTGATATTCATCAGTTTTTGCCAATTAGTGTTTCGAAAACTTGATTTTCATGTTGATCAGTTTTCGCCGATGAGTGTTTAGAAAACTTGATATTCATCAGTTTTCGCTGGTGAGTGTTTCGAAAACTTGATATTCATCAGTTTTCTTCGGTGACTGTTTCGAAAACTTGATATTCATCCGTTTTCGCCAATGAGTGTTTCGAAAACTTGATATTCATCAGTTTTTGCCGGTGAGTGTTTCAAAAATTAGATATTCATCAGTTTTTACAAATGAGTGTTTCGAAAACTTGATTTTCTTGTTATTTAGTTTTCGCCGGTTAGTGTTTCTATAACTTGATATTCTTCAGATTTCGCCAATGAGTGTTTCGAAAACTTGATTTTCTTCTTTAATCAGTTTTCGTCGATAAGTGTTTCGAAAACCTGATATTCATCAGTTTTCGCCGGTGAGTGTTTCGAAAACTTGATATTCATCAGTATTTGCTGGTGAGTGTTTTGAAAACATGATATTCATCCGTTTTCGCCAATGAGTGTTTCGAAAACTTGATTTTCTTGTTAATCAGTTTTCGCCGAGGAGTGTTTTGAAAACTTGATATTCATCAGTTTTCGCGGGTGAGTGTTTCAAAAATTAGATATTCATCAGTGTTCACTAATGAGTGTTTCGAAAACTTGATTTTCTTGTTAATTAGTTTTCACCGGTGAGTGTTTCTAAAACTTGATGTTCATCAGTTTGCGCCAATGAGTGTTTCGAGAACTTGATTTTCTTCTTTTGATCAGTTTTCACCGATGAGTGTTTCAAAAACTTGATATTCAACAGTTTTCGCCGGTGAGTGTTTTGAAAACTTGATAATCATCAGTTTTCGCGGGTGAGTGTTTCGAATACCTGATGTTCATCAGTTTTCGCCGGTGAGTGTTTCGAAAACTTGATATTCATCAGTTTTCGCTGATGAGTGTTTCGAAAACTTGATATTCATCAGTTTTCACCAATTAGTGTTTCGAAAACTTCATATTCATTAGTTTTCGCGAATGAGAGTTTCGAAAACTTGATTTTCTTGTTAATCAGTTTTCGTCGATGAGTGTTTCGAAAACTTGATTTTCTTGTTAATCAGTTTTCGCCAATGAGTGTTTCGAAAACTTGATATTCATCAGTTTTCGCCGATTAGTGTTTCAGAAGCTAGATATTCATCAGTTTTCGCCAATAAGTGTTTCGAAAACTTGATTTTCCTGTTAATCAGTTTTCGTCGATGAGTGATTAGGAAACTTGATATTTATCAGTTTTCGCCGGTGAGTGTTTCAAAAACTTGATATTCATTAGTTTTCGCCAATAAGTGTTTCGAAAACTTGATTTTCCTGTTAATCAGTTTTCGTCGATGAGTGATTAGGAAACTTGATATTTATCAGTTTTCGCCGGTGAGTGTTTCAAAAATTAGATTTTCAACAGTTTTCACCAATGAGTGTTTCGAAAACTTGATTTTCTTGTTAATCAATTTTCGCCGGAGAGTGTTTCGAAAACTTGATATTCATCCGTTTCTACCAATGAGTGTTTCGAAAACTTGATTTTCTTGTTAATCAGTTTTCGCCGATGAGTGTTTAGAAAACATGATATTCATCAGTTTTCTCTAATGAGTGTTTTGAAAACTTGATATTCATCAGTTTTCGCCAATGACAGTTCTAAAAACTTGATATTCATTTATTTTCGCTAGTGAGTGTTTCGAAAACATGATATTCATCAGTTTTCGCCAATGAGTGTTTCGAAAATTTGATTTTCTTGTTAATCAGTTTTCGCCGACGACTGTTTCGAAAACTTGATTTTCTTGTTAATCAGTTTTCGCCGATGAGTGTTTCAAAAACTTGATATTGATCAGTTTTCGCCGATGAGTGTTTCAAAAACTTGATATTCATCAGTTTTTGGCGACGAGTGTGTCGAAAACCTGATATTCATCAGTTTTCGCCGATGAGTGTTTCAAAAACTTGATATTCATCAGTTTTCGCCTGTGAGTGTTTCGGAAACTTGATATTCATTAGTTTTCACCAATGAGTGTTTCGAAAACTTGATATTCATCAGTTTTCGCCAATGAGTGTTTCGAAAACTTGATTTTCTTGTTAATCAGTTTTCGTCGATGATTGTTTCAAAAACTTGATATTGATCTGTTTTTGCGGGTGAGTGTTTTGGAAACATGATATTCATCAGTTTTCGCCTGTGAGTGTTTCAAAAACTTCATATTCATCCGTTTTCGCCAATGAGTGTTTCGAAAACTTGATTTTCTTGTTAATCAATTTTTGCCGACTAGTGTTTCGAAAATATCATATTCATCAGTTTTCGCCGGTGAGTGTTTCAAAAACTAGATATTCATTAGTTTGACGGTTAGTGTTTCGGAAACTTGATATTCATCAGTTTTCACCAATGAGTGTTTCGAAAAGATGATTTTCTTGTTGATCAGTTTTCGCCGACGAGTGTGTCGAAAACTTCATATTCATCTGTTTTCGCCGACGAGTGTTTTGAAAACTTCATATTCATCTGTTTTCGCCGATGAGTGTTTCGGAAACTTTATATTCATTAGTATTTGCCGCTGAGTGTTTCGAATACTTGATATTTATCAGTTTTCGCCAATGAGTGTTTCGAAAATTTAATTTTCTTGTTAATCAGTTTTCGCCAGCGAGTGTTTCGAAAACTTGATATTCATCAATTTTCGCTGGTGAGTGTTTCTAAAACTAGATATTCATCAGTTTTCGCTAGTGAGTGTTTCGAAAACTTGATATTCATCCGTTTTCGCCAATGAGTGTTTCGAAAACTTGATTTTCTTGTTAATCAGGTTTCGCCGACGAGTGTTTCGAAAACATGATATTCATTAATTTTCGTCGGTGAGTGTTTCAAAAACTTGATATTCATCAGTTTTCAACAATGAGTGTTTAGAAAACTTGATTTTCTTGTTAATCAATTTTCACCGGTGAGTGTTTCTAAAACATGATATTCATCAGTTTACGCCAATGAGTGTTTCGAAACTTGATTTTCTTCTTAATCAGTTTTCGCCGATGAGTGTTTCGAAAACTTGATATTCGTCAGTTTTTGCCGATGCGTGTTTCGAAAACTTGATAATCATCAGTTTTCATTGGTGAGGGTTTCGAAAAGTTTATATTTATCAGTTTTTACCGGTGAGTGTTTCAAAGATTAGATATTCATCAGTTTTCTCCAATGAGTGTTTCGAAAACTCGATTTTCTTGGTAATCAGTTCTCGCCGATGAGTGTTTCAATAATTAGATATTCATCAGTTTTCGCCAATGAGTGTTTTGAAAACTTGTTTTTCTTGTTAATTGTAACACCCCAGTTTTAGACCCTTTAGAAATAAGTGTTTTGTAATATGGAATATATCTTTGATCCAGAACCAGTGTGTTACTACTACTTCTACCTGAATTTATTTTAACTTTTTACCCATTGATTAATTAAGCAACACATGTTTGGGTTCTATCTCTCGGGTATCTCTCGCGCATATCGAAACTACTTCGGAAGCATGCATCATAAATAAATATTTCATACATGAAAACTTCTTTATAATAACTTATAAACATAGTAATAAACGATTACACATACTTACATACTTATAACATCATACATGATAGATAGAGCTTTGTAAAAGATGATAATCTACATTTCTAACAAATATAGATTATGACCTTTAACTTAGTAATTCATAAAAGCTCTAACTTGTCATCCACTTATACATACATGTATTACAACATTTGTTCTCATCCCTTGTACATATACATATACAAAATTTACCAATTAACTTTCCAAAAATATATACTAAGGTTAATGGTTTCAAGGGATGTACATACATGAGTTTACAAAATTAAAAACTATATGCTTCTACTTCTTCTAAAATCTTTCTTCTCAAAAGGTTGAGCTACCCATCGCTCCTGTCTCGTCTCATAGGCATCCGGTACCTAGTCAGCTGATACACACCAACGTAATGAGGATAAACCCCAGTAATCAAATACTACTTGTTTATAAACTCGTCGTTGTGTACCACTGTGCCTTGCACAGGAAATCACTGCATTCCCTTTCTCATTATTCATATAAAACATGGATGTGATGCTTAACTCAAAACTCATGCATGTCATACTCGGAGGAAATCTTATAGCATGGAAATTCATACAAAACAGGGCATGTGAAATGGAATGACATACTTTTCTTAGACATAAATATGAGCATTAACTTCTATACATATTCTCATATATATGAGAGGTAGAGAAATAACAATCAAAATAGAAATATAAGAGCATAGAGAGCACCCCCCAGTGGTTACTCATACATACAACTCTAGTGGCATATAATAAATAAGAACCCATAGCAATCAAGCTATTTCTATTCTGTGTACTATCTGGAGCGTCCCCCAGTGGATCGTGTACTATTCTGGTTTATAGATCACCATCCTTTAATTGATGGGTCGTCTCTACTTCTGATTGGTTCTATTTTTCCAAGGAGTCACTTCTACTTAAAACTTGGAGGTCCCTGTCTCTTGCTAACGGTTCTTCTCCTCTTAAACTTAGAGGTCCCCGTCTATCATAACGGTTCTTCTCTTTTTAATATAGAGGTCCCCGTCTCTTTTTAACGGTTCTTCTCATATTTATATATGTAGATGCTCCCTTCTGTATGCTATCTAGATGAGTATAAGATAAAATGACTAGGTCCCAATTTTGGTTATCCAAGCTTTAATTATGTGGCCCTGTCTTTAATAACTCGGTCCACTAACTTAAAATTCGGTAACCACCACGGTGTTTTCGAAAAGCTTTACTTGGTCAATTGAATGTTTTACCATCCCAAAACATGACACAACCGTGGAAAGTCAACGGTCGTCCCATACCAACAATTGAACATTCGATCGTGGACCTTTTCATTTTCAACACATACACACTAGATACTTACTCTTCTCTTTTCTATGTTATTTCTCTCAACCCGTAGCTCATATTACATCATAAACTTAAATCACCATGTTTGAGAATGGAATTAAGTGTTAAAACATCATTTTAAAGTGTTTAAAAATCACTTTGCAAAACAGGGGTCCATCAGCGGCCTGATTGGGGCGAACAGCCGGCTGATTAGCCCTTAAATTTGAAAAAATAAAACTTTCTAGAGACCTATCAGCCGGCTGTTAGGACCTATCAGCCGGCTGATAGCTCTCTGGAGAGCTAATTCAGCCACTTTAAAAACACAACAGCCGGCTGTTCTTAAGCCATCACCGGCTTGTTCCAATTCTGGAAATTTCTGGGCAAAATATGAACATTTTCTGGAAAATTTAAACACATCAGCCGGTTTGTTCTAAGCTATCAGCCGGCTGTTCTAAATCTGGAAAATTTTCTGGAAATTTAAGAACGCATCAGCCGGCTGTTCTAGCTATCAGCCGGCTGATACGGCTCGGGAATGCATTTGAAAACCTCATTTTGTCCAAATTAAAGTCCCAAACTTGGAAAAACAAAAGTGGAACTTAATCCCTATTATTTATGCATCAAAACCCATTAAAAACTTGTCCAAAACAAGATTAAACTAGCTCAAATAATGGTTTTCTCTCAAACCCATACCCATTTCCAAAAACCCTTCTAGATTATCTAATTTCCAGCTAAATCCAGACATGCCAATCATCATCTAACATCCATCTAATTCCATTAAACACAAGGAAGCAGGTTTTTCCTCTCAAATGGCCCAAAAATTCAAAAGCTAGGTTTGGCCATTTCTTGAAAACTTTAATCTGAAAAAGTGAGAGGTTGGTAGTTTGATTACCTTGTTTTAAGCTCAAATCTTGTGTTGTTGGTGTTCAGCTGAGTTTCTACGGTTCGATCCTAGCTCAAATCAAATTCTCCTAGCTTGAATCACCTCTTTGGTCTCCAAGCTCAAATCAAATTCTCCTAGCTTGTTCACCGGTGAGTGTTTCGAAAACTTGATATTCATCAGTTTTCGTCGACGAGTGTGTCGA
>JAAIUW010000438.1:0-20652 GCA_014851425.1 Senna tora | reverse complement strand
AAACTGATGAATATCAAGTTTGAAACACTTGGCGAAACTGATGAAAATCAAGTTTTCGAAACACTCATTCGCGGAAACTGATGAATATCAAGTTTCCGAAACAGTCACCGACGAAAATTGAATAACATGAAAGTCAAGTTTTCGAAACACTCATTGTTGAAAACTGATGAATACCTAATTTTTGAAACGCTGAGCAGCGAAAACTGACAAATATCAAGTTTTCGAAACACTGGCCAGCGAAAACTGATTAACAAAAGAATCACGTTTTCGAAACACTCTTTGGAAAAAACGGATGAATATCAAGTTATCGAAACACTCACCGGCGAAAACTGATCAACAAGAAAATCAAGGTTTCGAAACACTCATTGGGAAAATTTATGAATATCAAGTTTACGAAACACTCATCGGCGAAAACTAATGAAAATCAAGTTTTCAAAACACTCACCGGGGAAAACTAATGATTATCAAGTTTTCGAAACACTCATCGGCGAAAACTAATTAACAAGAAAATACTGTTTTTGATACACTCATTAGCGAAAACTGATGAATATCAAGTTTCCGAAACACTCATCAGCGAAAAGTGATGAATATCATGTTTTGGAAACACTCATTGGCGGAAATTTATTAACAAGAAAATTAAGGCTTCGAAACAATCATTGGCGAAAACTGATGAATATCAAGTTTTCGAAACACTCATCGGTGAAAACTAATGAATATCAAGTTTTCGAAACACTCATCGGCGAAAACTGATTAACAAAAATATCAAGTTTTCCAAACAGTCATTTTCGAAAACTGACGAATTTCATGTTTCCAAAACACAAATTGACGAAAACTGATCAATATCAAGTTTTCGAAACACTCATCGGCAAAAACTGATTAACAAGAAAACCAAGTTTTCGAAACACTCATTGGCGAAAATTGATGAATATCATGTTTTCGAAACACTCACCGGCGAAAACTAATGAATATCAAGTTTTCGAAACACTCATCGGCGAAAACTGATCAATATCAAGTTTTTGAAACACTCACAGGTGAAAACTGATCAATAACAAGTTTTTGAAACACTCATCGATGAAAACTGATTAAGAAGAAAATCAAGTTTTCGAAACACTCATTGGCGAAAACTGAAGAATATATCAAGTTTTCGAAACACTCACCCGCGAAAACTGAAGAATATGAATTTTCTAAACATTCATCGGCAAAAACTGATCAACTAGAAAATCAAGTTTTCGAAACACTCGTTGGCAAAAACTGATCAAGATCAAGTTTTCGAAACACTAACCAGCGAAAACTGATCAATATGAAGTTTTCGAAACACTCATTGCCGAAAACTGTTTAACAAGAAAATCGAGTTTTCGAAACACTCACCGGCGAAAACTGATGAATATCATGTTTTCGAAACACTCACCAGGGAAAACTGATGAATATCATGTTTTCGAAACACTCCTTGACGAAAACTGGTCCACAAGAAAATCAAGTTTTCGAAACACTCATTGGCGAAAACTTATGAATATCAAGTTTTCGAAACTCTCACCGGCGAAAACTAATCAATATCACGTTTTTGAAACGCTCATTGGCGAAAATTGATTAACAAGAAAATAAAGTTTTCGAAACACTCATTCGCGAAAACTGATGAATATCAAGTTTTCGAAACACTCACCGACGAAAACTGATGAACATCAAATTTTCGAAACACTCATCGAGGAAAACTGATTAACAAGAAAATTAAGTTTTCAAAACACTCAATGTCGAAAACTGATGATAATCAAGTTTCCGAAACACACACCGGCGAAAAAAGATGAATATCAAGATTTCGAAACACTCTTCGGCGGAAACACATTAATAAAAAAATCAAGTTTTCGAAGCACTCATCTGCAAAAACTGATGAATATCATGTTTTCGAAACACTCATCGGAAAAACTGATGAATATCATGTTTTCAAAAGACTCATCGGTGAAAACTGATTAACAAGAAAATCAGATTTTCGAAGCACTCATTGGTGAAAACTGATGAATGTCTAGTTTTTGAAAAACGCAGCGGCGAAAACTGATTAGTATCAAGTTTTTGAAACACTCACTGGCGAAAACAGATGACTATCAAGTTTTCGTAACAGTCACCGGTGAAAACTGATGAATATAAATTTTCGAAACACTCATCGGCAAAAACTAATCAACTAGAATATGTTGTTTTTGAAACACTCATTGGTGCAAACTAATGAATTTCAAGTTTTCGAAACACTCATCGGCGAAAACTGATGAATATCAAGTTTTCTAAACACTTACTGTAGAAAACTGATGAATATCAAGTTTTCGAAACACTCACCGGCGAAAACTGATGAATATCAAGTTTTCGAAACACTCATCGGCGAAAACTGATGAATAATATCAAGTTTTCGAAACACTCACCGTCGAAAACTGATGAAAATCAAGTTTTTGAAACACTCATTGGCGGAAACTGATGAATATCAAGTTTTCGAAACACTGACCGGCGAAAATTGAGTAACAAGAAAATCAAGTTTTCGAAACACTCATTGGTGAAAACTGATGAATATTTAATTTTTGAAACGCTCACTGGCGAAAACTGACGAATATCAAGTTTTCGAAACGCTCATTGGCAAAAACAGATGAATATCAAGTTTTCGAAACACTCACCGGCGAAAATTGATGAATATCATGTTTTCGAAAGACTCACCAGCGAAAACTGAAGAATATCAAGTTTTCGAAACACTCATTGACGAAAACTGATTAACAAGAAAATAAACTTTTTGAAACACTCAATTGTGAAAAACTGATGAATATCATTTTTCCGAAACACTAATCGGCGAAAACTGATGAATATCTAGTTTTCAAAACACTCATCGGAGAACACTGATGAATATCAAGTTTTTCAAACACTCATCGGTGAAAACTGATTAACAAGAAAATCAAGTTTTCGATACACTCATTGGCGAAAACTGATGAATATCAAGTTTCCAAAACACTCAATGGCGAAAACGAAAGAATATCAAGTTTCCGAAACACTAATCGGTTAAAACTAATGAATATCATGTTTTCGAAACACTAACCGGCGAAAACTGATGAATATCAAGTTTTCAAAACACTCAACGGCGAAAACTGATTAACAAGAAAATCAGCTTTTCGAAACTCTCCTCGGCGATAACTTATTAACAAAAAAATCAAGTTTTTGAAACACTCATTGGTGAAAACGGATGAATATCAAGTTTTCGAAACACTCACTCACGAAAAATGATGAATATCAACTTTTCGAAACACTCACCAACGAAAACTGATGAATATCAAGTTTTCGAAACACTCACCAACGAAAACTGATTAACAAGAATATCAAGTTGTCGAAACACACTTTGGTGAAAACTAATGAATATCTAATTTTTGAAACACTCACCGGCGAAAACTGACGAATATCAAGTTTTCAAAACACTCGTCGGCGAAAACTGATTAACAAGAAAATCAAGTTTTCGAAACACTCATTGGCAGAAACTAATGAATCTTTAGTTTTCGAAGTACTCATCGGCAAATACTGATAAACAAGAAAATGATGTTTCCGGAACACTCACTGGCGAAATTTGATGAATATCAAGTTTCCGAAACACTCACTGGCGAAAACTGATTAAGAAGAAAATCAAGTTATCGAAACACTCATTGGTGAAAACTGATGAATATCTAATTTTTCAAACACTCACCGGCGAAAACTGATGAATATTAAGTTTTCAAAACACTCGTCGGTAAAAACTGATCAAGAAGAAACTCATGTTTTCGAAACACTCACTGGCGAAAACTGATGAATATAAAGTTTTTGAAACACTAACCGGCAAAAACTGATGAATATCAAGTTTTCGAAACACTCACCAGTGAAAAATGATGAATATCAAGTTTTCCAAATACTCACCGGCGAAAACTGATTAACAAGAAAATCAAGGTTTCGAAACACTTATCGGCGAAAATTGATGAATATCAAGATTCCGAAACCATCACCGGCAAAAACTAATGAATATCAACTGTTCGAAACATTCACCGGCGAAAATTGATGAATATCAATTTTCGAAACACTCATCGGCGAAAACTGATTAACAAGAAAATCAAGTTTTCGAAACACTCATTGGCAAAAACTGGTGAATGTCAAGTTTTCGAAACACTCACCGGTGAAAACTAATGAATATCAAGTTTTGGAAACACTCATCGGCGAAAACTGATCATTATCAAGTTTTCGAAACACTCATTGGCAAAAATAGATTAACAAGAAAATCAAGTTTTCGAAACACTCATTGGTGAAAACTGATGAATATCTAATTTTTCAAACACTCACCGGCAAAAACTGATCAATATTAAGTTTTCGAAACACTCATTGGGAAAAACTGATAAACAAGAAAATCATGTTTTCGAAACACTCATTGGCGAAAACTGATGAATATAAAGTTTTCGAATCACTCACTAACGAAAACTGATGAATTTCAAGTTTTCGAAGAAATCATTGACAGAAACTGATTAATAAGAAAATAAAGTTTTTGAAACACTCTTTGGCAAAAACTGATGAATATCAAGTTTTCGAAACACTCATCGGCGAAAACTGATCAATATCAAGTTTTTGAAACACTCACCAGCGAAAACTGATGAAAATGAAGTTTTCGAAACACTCACCAGCGAAAACTGATGAATATCAAGTTTTCGAAACACTTATCGGCAGAAACTGATTAATAAGAATATAAAGTTTTTGAAACACTCTTTGTCGAAATTTGATCAATATCAAGATTTCGAAACACTCATCAGGAAAAACTGAATAACAAGAAAATTAAGTTTTCGAAACACTCATTGGCGAAAACTTATGAATATCAAGTTTCCGAAACACTCACCATCGAAAATTGATGAATATCAAGTTTTCGAAACACTCACCGGCGAAAACTGATTAAAAAGAAAATCAAGTTTTCGAAACACTCATCGGCGAAAATTGATGAATATCAAGTTTTCGAAACACTCATCGGCGAAAATTGATGATTATCGAGTATTGCAAACACTCATCGGCGAAATCTAATTAACAAGAAAATCAAGTTTTCGAGGCACTCATTAGTGAAAACTGATGAATGTCAAGTTTTCGAAACACTCATTGGCGAAAACAGATGAATATCAAGTTTTCGAAACACTCACCGGTGCAAACTGATGAATACTAAGTTTTTGAAACACTAATCGGCAAAAACTTATGAATATCAATTGTTGAAACACTCATCGGCGAAAACTGATTAACAAAAGAAATCAAGTTTTCGATACACTCATTGCGAAAACTGATGAATATCAAGTTTTTGAAATACTCACCGGCGAAAACTGATGAGTATCAAGTTTTCGAAACACCCATTAGCGAAAACTGATTAGTATCAAGTTTTCGAAACACTCAACGATGATAACTGATCAATATCATGTTTTCGAAACACTCATCGACGAAAACTGATTATTATCATGTTTTTGAAACAATCATTGGCAAAAACTGATTAACAAGAAAATCAAGTTTTCGAAACACTCTTTGGCAAAAACTGATGAATATCAACTTTTTGAAACACTTACCGGTGAAAACTGATGAATATCATGTTTTCGAAACACTCATTCGCGAAAACTGATTAACAAGAAAATCAAATTTTCGAAACACTCACCGGCCAAAACTGATGAATATCCAATTTTCGAAACACTCATCGACGAAAACTTATGATTATCAACTTTTTGAAACACTCATCAGAGAAAACTGATTAACAAGAAAATCAAGTATTCGAAACACTCATTGGCGAAAACTTATGAATATCAAGTTTTCGAGACACTTACCGGCGAAAACTGATGAATGTCAAGTTTTCAAAACACTCATTGGCGAAAACTGATTAACAGGAAAATCAAGTTTTCTAAACACTCTTTGGCAAAAACTGATGAATATCAAGTTTTCGAGACACTTACCGGCAAGAACTAATGAATATCAAGTTTTCGAAACACTCACCGGCGAAAACTGATGAATATCAAGTTTTCGAAATACTCATCGGCAAAAACTAATTAACAAGAACATCAAGTTTTCGAAACACTCACCGGCGAAAACTAATGAATATCAAGTTTTCGAAACACTCATCAGCAAAAACTGATGAATATGATGTTTTTAAAACACTCATTAGTGAAAATTAATGAATATCAATTTTTCAAAACACTCATAGGCGAAAACTAATTAACAAGAAAAAAAAGTTTTCGAAACACTAGTGGGCGAAAATTGATGAATATCTAGTTTTTCAAACACTCACCGGCGAAAACTGATGAATATCAAGTTTTCGAAACTCTAATCGGCGAAAACTAATCAAGAAGAATATCAAGTTTTTGAAACACTCATTGGTGAAAAGTGATGAATATCAGGTTTTCGAAGCACTCACCGACAAAAATTGATGCATATCAAGTTCTCGAAACACTCATCGGCGAAAACTGATTAACAATAAAATCAAGTTTTCGAAACACTCATTGGCGAAAACTGATGGATATCAAGTTTTCGGAACACTCACCGGCGAAAACTGATCAATATCAACTTTTTGAAACACTCATCTGCGAAAACTGATGAATATCACCTTCTGCGAACACTCACCGTCGAAAACTGATTAACAAGAAAATCAAGTTTTCGAAACATTCATTGGCGAAAACTGATGAATATCATGTTTTCGAAACAGTCACCGGCGAAAACTGATGAATATCATGTTTTCGAAACACTCATCGGCAAAAATAGTATAATATCAAGTTTTTGAATCACTCATCAGCGAAAACTTATTAACAAGAAAATCAAGTTTTTGAATTACTCATTGGTGAAATTTGATGAACATCAAGTTTTCGAAACACTCACCAGCGAAAAATGATGAATATCAAGTTTTCGAAACACTCATCAGCCAAAACTGCTTAACAAAAAAAATCAAGTTTTCGAAACACTTATTGGCGAAAATTGATGAATATCTAGTTTTCAAAACAGTCGCTGGCAAAAACTGATGAATATCAAGTTTTCAAAACACTCACCTGCCAAAACTGATCAATATCAACTTTTTGAAACACTCATCGGCGAAAAATGACTAACAAGAAAATCATGTTTTTGAATTACTCATTGGTAGAAATTGATTAATATCAAGTTTTCGAAACACTCACCAGCGAAAAATGATTAATATCAAGTTTTCGAAACACTCACCGACGAAAACTAATTAACAAGAAAATTGTAACATCCGCCTCTCCGAGATGTTGAATTGATTGTTTGTTAGATTAATCAAGGTATTGTGTGTGTTTGATGCATTTAGAGGCATGTAGAATTGCATTAGTGCTAGAGTGATTAAGCTTAGAGGGACTTAGATGAAAGGAAAGACGAGTTCAATGGAAATGGGGCATGGATGTAAAGAAAAGTGATATGGGGATAACAAATTATAATTTTAACCAAGGGTCACAATAACCAACAGAATTTTGAACACTTCCCGCCAAAGTGTCAAGAATGAACAAAGAGTTTCATCTAAGATCATGATGATTGCTAAGTGACCCTAGGGACTTAATTGTCATTTTTCCTAAATGACCATGACCATGACTATATGAAGCTAAGAGAGGAAGAGAGTCACACACACACACACCATTTCCATAAAAGAAGAGAGAGAGAGAGCTAGAGAGAAGGTGGAGAAAACTTGGAGGAGTGGGATTGAAGAACTCGATTCTAGCTAGGATAATCCGTAGGAAAGCATCTACACATCACAAGAAACGTAATTAAGCTCGGAAACAAGGTAATCAAAGCTTCCTTCCTCTCATTTTTTGAAATTCATGGTTTTAGCTCAAATAGAGAAATTCTTCAATATGATGTTTTAAGCTGAAAGAGAGGATTAAAACTTGCATTTCTGAGTTTTAGAACTTGAATGGATGCTTAGATGATGTTGCATGTATGTTGGAATGCTAGAAAATGGAAAATTGGTCATGGGCATGGGTATGGGTTTTGTGTATTTTCATATTGAAATTTAAGCATGAAAAAGCATGTGTTTGAGCTGAAATTTTGATGGGTTTTACTGTGAAAATGATAGGGATTAAGTTCCAATAAGTAAACTCTTTTAATTTTCAAATGTGGGGCTTTAATCTGGTCAAAAACATGTTTTAAAAAGCATTTTCGACCCGTATCAGCTGGCTGATAGCTAGAATAGCCGGCTGATGTGTTCATAATTTACCCAGAAAATTTTCCAGATTATGAACAGCCGGCTGATAGCTTAGAATAGCCAGGTAATAGGTATAAATTTTTCAGAAATGTTCATGTTTTTGCCCAGAAACGTTCATATTTTACCCAGAAAATTCCAGATTTAGAACAGCCGGCTGATGGCTTAAGAACAACCGGTTGTTTTGTTTTTAAAGTGGCTGAATTAGCTCTCCAGAGAGCTATCAGCCGGCTGATAGGTCCTAAGAGCCAGCTGATAGGTCTCTGGAAAATTTTATTCTTCGAAATTAAGGGCCAATCAGCCGGTTGATGGCCCCCAATCTGCCCGCTGATAGGCCCCTGTTTTGCATAGTGAACTTAATCACTTTTATTGATGTTTTTAGCACTTAATTTCATTCTCAAACATGATGCTCAATGATTTTTAAGCAATTTGAAATATGAATCAAGGGGAAATAACATAGAAAGAAGGAAAAAGAGAGCTAGTATTTAATGTACATGTATCGGTAAAGAATGGGTCCATAATTGATTGACCAATTGTCGGTATGGGACGGCTGTTGGGATTTCCATGGTCGTGTCATTATTTGGGATGGTAAAACATCCAATCGATTAAGAATGTAATTTTATAGAAACGCTGTGTTGGTTACCGAATTTTAAGCTAGTATGCCTTATGTGGCCATTTAAGAGCGACATGCTTAAAACTAGGCGAACCATGATTGGGACCTATTTCTTTTCAATATATGTATATGTGAATAGCATATCACGGAGATGAATTGTTGACTCTTAAGGAAAGATACCATGCATATAAATTGTTGATCTACAGGGAAAGACACAATGCTTGCAATTGGTTGATTCTTAAGGGAAGACACAATGAATCCTATGAATGTATGTGTTCAAGGAATTCAACGGTTGATCCTCCGGGACAACATGATGAGTCCTAGGTATATGTAAATGTTATGGGAGGCAAATTGTTGATCCTTCGGGAAAGAAGAAAATGGTCCTCAAATGATGATGTTATGAGGGACGAATTGTTGATCCTTCGGGAAAGACACAAAGGGTCCTACAATGATGATGAATGTATGGATGTGTGTGAGTGTTCGTGTTGCGGCACTCCCGATGCTCATATGTTTTATGGAAATTAGGGCTAGATGCCCACATGTTTATTATGTGTTATTTCAATACACATTAACGGTTTTCAAAACAGGTTGCTATAAATCTCACGATTACGTTGATGTGTATCAGATGCCTAGGTACTTAGTCACATTGGAGGCCAACCTGGAATGGAGGCATGATCCAGTACTGGGCTGGGTCGTAGTGATTAGGGATGTGATAGTACATGTAGTGACTCAACTGACGCCTTCTCAAGGATTATGATTATGTAGTACATGTTTTTCTTTTGTTTTTGGAATCCCCATTCCCTTAACTTTGTCCTTTAGTATCTTTTTGGAAAGGTTACAAAGTCCTAGTAGTTAATATGTATAGGAAGGGATGGAGGACATATTTTGGGTATGTAGATGAATGGTATGTAAGTAAAGACTAGAGTCTTTATCCACTAGTAGGTTAAGGGCTAAGATCTTAAGATGGTTGCTATCCTTAGATCTTCTCCCTTCATGGGACTCTAGCTTTGATGATGGATGGTATGTATATCATGTATGTTTAAAGTAAATCGAAGGTTATGTAATGAAGATGTTTGTGTTTTTTTTTATTTATTGCTTCCGCTGAGAGAGACGAGTGAGATACTCGAGAGTAGCAACCCAAACCAACTCAACTTAACTAATCAATTTGGCAAAATTTTAAATGGACTCGGGTAAGAAAGGCTAGTAACACACTAATTCATAACAACTATACACTAAAATGGCCATAGGAAATTGGGGTGTTACAAATTTGGTATCAGAGGAAACACTACCTTAGTTAGAGCTGATTAAGGGAGTTCAAACTTGTAGATAGGAATTAGATTCCTCATAGGAAGACTTGAAACGGGTTAGTTAGCAAAGGATAGGTGATAGTACTAACTCGTATTCTAGTCTGACTGGAGGAATGGAGTTTAGGTTTGGGTAGCCTGTATTTCTAATTGAGTCGTATTAACTCTATAAATAGAACTGTTATTGAGAAGTCAATACTGTTTGTTTTGTAGAGTGAAATATGCCTCCAAGAAGGAATGCTAGGAATGTTCGAAGGGCTGAAGAGAACCTTGAGAATCCGACGCAAATTATGCGGGAAATGGCAGATGCAATGAAACGGCAAGCCGGTTCCGCTGACCGCATGCTGCAACACATTCAAGGAGATAGGGATGATAGGCCTCAAGGACATAGAGCTAGAGATGGTGACTATCATGGGTGGGTAGAATTTCAGAAAGTAAAACCACCAACCTTTAGGGGTGAGTTTAACCCGACCTTAGCTGAAAAGTGGATTCAAGAATTAGAGAAGTTTTTCAAAGTGTTGAGGTGTTCTGATGAGCAGAAAGTTGAGTACGCCATCTATATGCTAGCTAGTGAGGCCGAGAACTAGTGGAAAGGAGCACGACAGTTGATGGAGGCTCGTGGCACTCAACTTACGTGGGAGAACTTTAAGATTGCTTTCTTTGAAAAATATTTCCTAGTTAGTGTGAGGAACCAAAAGGAGATTGAGTTTATGCAGATGAAACAGGGAAATATGCCTTTTGAGGAATTCATAGCTAAGTACGAGGAGTTGTCGAACTTTTCATCTTATCTGAAGCATAATGCTGATGAGGTATGGAAGGCTATGCATGTCACGACGGCTTTGAATACTGCCATGCGAAATGTAATAGCTCCTCTTGATATTAAGAATTATGCGGAACTGGTGAATAGGTGCCGTATTGTTGCTAGAAACATAGAAGTTGCGGAGAAATGGAGGCAGGGAACTAATTTTAGCAACAAAAGGCCAATGAATTTCTCTAAGGGCGGAAGTAGCAAAGGAAAGAAAGCTATGGTGAGTAAGTCTGCACCTAACTCTTGTCCTAACTATGGGAAAACACATGGTGGGAGGCCGTGTCTATTTGGCTCGAATGTTTGTTACTCTTGTGGTCTGACAGGGCATTCTGCTAGAGGTTGTCCTCAAAATAAGCAGAAAAGTGAGGGAGCAAAGCCCCCAACTAAAGGGAGAGTCTTTACTCTCAAAGGTGAAGAGGCAACTGAATCAGATGATCATATCGAGGGCACAGGTATGATAAATGGTAAACCGTTGACTGTACTGTTTGATTCAGGTGCTACGCACTTTATTATTAACTCTAAATGTGTGAAGGAACTAAACTTGCCAGTGACTACTCTTCCATTAAATTTGTCTATTTCAACTCCTACGGGGGAATGTGTCGTGACTTCTTTTGTATGTTTGAACTGTCCGATTATTGTGGAGAATAGATCTTTTAAAGTCGATCTTATCTGTTTAAATTTATCAGGCATTGATGTAATCTTAGGAATGAACTGGTTGTCTGAAAATCAGGTGGTCCTAAATTGTTGTGAAAAATCTATGACTTTCTTAGATACCAACACTGTTAGTAAGAGAAATGAGGGAAAGAGTCAAAGAATGAGTTTTCTATGTTCCTCTGAAGTAGAGATTTAGCATAAGCTTGATAATATTCTTGTTGTTGAAGATTTCTCTGATGTTTTTCCAGAGGAGATAACTAGTCTCCCTCCTGAAAAAGAAGTTGAGTTCTCAATAGAGTTGATCCCTGGAACGGGACCGATCTCTATAACACCATATAGGATGTCTCCTCCCGAGTTAGGAGAATTGAAGACACAGATAGAAGACCTTCTAAGTAGACAATTCATTAGGCCTAGTGCACCACCATGGGGTGCACCGGTATTGTTCGTGAAAATGAAAGATGCGAGTTTTAGAATGTGTATTGATTATAGGCAGCTTAATCGGGTAACTGTGAAGAACAAGTACCCACTTCTTAGGATAGATGACCTTTTAGATCAGTTAAGAGGAGCCACGGTGTTCTCTAAGATTGATTTGAGGTCGGGATACCATCAAATCAGAGTTAAGATGGAAGATATTCCTAAGACTGCCTTTAGAACTAGATATGGGCATTACGAATTTCTTGTGATGCCATTTGGTTTAACTAATGCTCCAGCCATTTTTATGGATTACATGAACCGCATCTTTAGACCCTACCTCGATCAGTTCGTAGTAGTGTTTATTGATGATATTCTAGTATATTCTAAGAATAGGGAAGAACATAAACAACACCATAAGATTGTGTTGCAAGTGCTTAGGGAGAAGCAGTTGTATGCAAAGTTATCCAAGTGTGAATTCTGGCTAGAAGAGGTAAAATTCTTAGGTCATGTTATCTCCAAGGATGGAGTAGCAGTAGATCCTAGCAAGACGAATGCAGTAGCCAATTGGGAGAGACCTAAGGCAGTGACCGAAATTCGTAGTTTTCTTGGATTAGTTGGTTACTATAGGAGATTCATTCAAGGGTTTTCGCAAATCGCGTTGCCCATGACAAGGTTGACCCGAAAAGGGTTACCTTTTGTGTGGACCTTAGATTGTGAGAATAGTTTCCAGACTTTGAAAGAACGGTTGACTACCACACCGGTGTTAGCTATACTCGATCCTTTCGGTGAGTTTGAGTTATACACTGACGCGTCTAAGAAGGGATTAGGTTGTGTGTTAATGCAAGAAAAGAGGGTAGTAGCCTATGCTTCTAGACAGTTGAAATCCCATGAGGAGACCTACCCGACTCATGATCTAGAGTTAGCCGCTATAGTGTTTGCCCTAAAGATATGGAGGGATTATCTTTATGGGATTAAATTCGAGATATTTAGCGATCATAAAAGTCTCAAATATCTCTTTGATCAGAAAGAATTAAATATGAGACACAGGTGATGGATAGAGTTCTTAAAGGACTATGAGTTCGAGTTAAGGTACCATCCGGGTAAAGCAAATGAAGTTGTTGATGCCTTAATTAGAAAATCCCTACATATGTCACAACTAATGGTTAATGAATTGAAGTTAATAGAGAAGTTTAGATATTTGAATCTATCCACCTCAATTTTATCGGATAGAATTTGTTTGAATCAATTGAGGATAGAATGTGACCTTAGGGCTCATATATTAGAAGCTCAAAAAGGTGATGAATTCCTAAAGTCTCTGAAGGGCCCAAAGGATTTCGTTGAGTCATCAGATGGGTTGGTAACATTTCAGGATAGAATATACGTCCTGAGTCAAGGAGGACTAAGGGATAGTATATTAGAGGAAACACACAAGAGTAGTTATACTGTGCATCCAGGTACCACTAAGATGTACCAAGATCTCAAGAGGAGATTCTGGTGGTCAGGTATGAAGAGGGATATAGCTGACTATGTCTCTAGGTGTCTAACTTGTCAGTAGGTAAAGATTGAACATCAAAAACCTGCGGGATTGTTAAAACCCTTATATATTCCCGAATGGAAATGGGACCAGATTTCCATGGATTTTGTTGTAGGTTTGCCTAGGACTCAATCAGGAAATGATGCTATATGGGTGATAGTGGACAGGTTAACTAAATCAGCACATTTCCTACCAATTAAGATCAGCTTCTCACTAGTCACTTGTACATTCAAGAGATAGTGAGGTTGCATGGAGTCCCATTAAGTATTGTTTCAGATAGAGACCCTAGATTCACCTCTAGATATTGGAAAGCCTTGTAGGAAGCCTTCGGCACAAAGCTGAATTTTAGTACTGCATATCATCCTCAAAGTGATGGACAGATTGAGAGAACCATTCAGACTCTAGAGGATATGCTTAGGGCATGTGCTCTAGAACAAAGGGGAAGTTGGGATAAAAACATTTCTTTAGTGGAGTTTTCTTATAACAACAGTTTCCACTCCAGTATAGGAATGGCTCCATATGAAGCCTTGTATCGGAGAAAGTGTAGGTCGCCAATTTCTTGGTTTGAAACTGGTGAAAAGCAATTGTTAGGTCCTGAGTTGGTCCAAGAAACCACTGAACAGATAAAAATGATTAGGGAAAAGATGAGAAAAGCCCAGGATAGACAAAAGAATTATGCTCACAATAGGAGGAAACCGTTGGAATTCGAGGAAGGGCATCATGTCTTCCTCAAAGTTTCTCCAATTACAGGTATTGGTAGAGCTATAAAGTCAAGAAAGATAAATCCTAGATTTATAGGGCACTATCAAATTTTGAAAAGAATCGGTTCATCAGCCTATCAGATTGCATTACCTATATTTTTGTCAAATCTCCACAATGTTTTTCATGTGTCACAACTACGGAAATATATTCCAGATCCTTCACATATTTTGGATTTTAATACAGTACAATTGAAAGAGAATTTAACTTACCATCCTAGACCGGTAAAGATCATCAGTTCGGATGTCCAGCAATTGAGAAACCGGACCATCCCTTTAGTGAAGGTTTTATGGGAAGAATCTTCTCCTCAAGAGGCCACTTGGGAGAAGGAAGACGTTATGAGACAATCATATCCGGAACTGTTCCAAGAAATAGGAATGTTGTAAATTTCGAAAACAAAATTTTAAATAAAGAGGGAGGAATTGTAACATCCGCCTCTCCGAGATGATGAATTGATTGTTTGTTAGATTAATCAAGGTATTGTGTGTGTTTGATGCATTTAGAGGCATGTAGAATTGCATTAGTGCTAGAGTGATTAAGCTTATAGGGACTTAGATGAAAGGAAAGACGAGTTCAATGGAAATGGGGCATGGATGTAAAGAAAAGTGATATGGGGATAACAAATTATAATTTTAGCCAAGGGTCACAATAACCAACATAATTTTGAACACTTCCCGCCAAAGTGTCAAGAATGAACATAGAGTTTCATCTAAGATCATGATGATTGCTAAGTGACCCTAGGGACTTAATTGTCATTTTTCCTAAATAACTATGACCATGACTATATAAAGCTAAGAGAGGAAGAGAGTCACACACACACACACCATTTCCATAAAACAAGAGAGAGAGAGAGCTAGAGAGATGGCGGAGAAAACTTGGAGGAGTGGGATTGAAGAACTCGATTCCAGCTAGGATAATCCGTAGGAAAGCATCTACACATCACAAGAAACGTAATTAAGCTCGGAAACAAGGTAATCAAAGCTTCCTTCCTCTCATTTTTTGAAATTCATGGTTTTAGCTCAAATAGAGAAATTCTTGAATATGATGCTTTAAGCTGAAAGACAAGATTAAAACTTGCATTTCTGAGTTTTAGAACTTGAATGGATGCTTAGATGATGTTGCATGTATGTTGGAATGCTAGAAAATGGAAAATTGGTCATGGGTATGGGTATGGGTTTTGTGTATTTTCATATTGAAATTTAAGCATGAAAAAGCAAGTGTTTGAGCTGAAATTTTGATGGGTTTTGCTGTGAAAATGATAGGAATTAAGTTCCAATAAGTAAACTCTTTTAATTTTCAAGTGTGGGGCTTTAATCTGGTCAAAAAGATGTTTTAAAAAGCATTTTCGGCCCGTATCAGCCGGCTGATAGCTAGAACAGCCGGCTGATGTGTTCATAATTTACCCAGAAAATTTTCCAAATTATGAACAGCCGGCTGATAGCTTAGAACAACCGGCTGATAGGTATAAATTTTCCATAAATGTTCATGTTTTTGCCCAGAAACGTTCATATTTTACCCAGAAAATTCCAGATTTAGAACAGCCGGCTGAAGGCTTAAGAACAATCAGCTATTGTGGTTTTAAAGTGGCTGAATTAGCTCACCAAAGAGCTATCAGCTGGCTGATAGGTCTCTGGAAAATTTTATTCTTCAAAATGAAGGGTCAATCAGCTGGCTGGTAGCCCCCAATCAATCAGCTGATAGGCCCCTATTTTGCATAGTGAACTTAATCACTTTCAATGATGTTTTAAGAATTTAATTTCATTCTCAAACACGATGCTCAATGTTTTTTAAGTAATTTGAAATATGAATCAAGGGGAAATAACATAGAAAGAAAGAAAAAGAGAGCTAGTATTCAATGTACATTTATCGGTAAAGAATGGGTCCATAATCGATTGACCAATTGTCGGTATGGGACGGCTGTTGGGATTTCCATGGTCGTGTCATTATTTGGGATGGTAAAACATCCAATCGATTAAGAATGTAATATTATAAAAACGCCGTGTTGGTTACCGAATTTTAAGCTAGTATGCCCTATGTGGCCATTTAAGAGCGACATGCTTAAAATTAGGCGAACCATGATTGGGACCTATTTCTTTTCAATATATGTATATGTGAATAGCATATCACGCAGATGAATTGTTGACTCTTAAGGAAAGATACCATGCATATAAATTGTTGATCCACAGGGAAAGACACAATGCTTGCAATTGGTTGATTCTTAAGGGAAGACACAATGAATCCTATGAATGTATGTGTTCAAGGAATTGAACGGTTGATCCTCTGGGACAACATGATGAATCCTAGGTATATGTAAATGTTATGGGAGGCAAATTGTTGATCCTTCGGGAAAGAAGCAAATGGTCCTCTAATGATGATGTTATGAGGGACGAATCTTTAATCCTTCGGGAAAGACACAAAGGGTCCTACAATGATGATGAATGTATGGATGTGTGAGAGTTCTCACTTTGCGGCATTCCTGATGCTCATATGTTTTATGGAAATTAGGGCTAAATGCCCACATGTTTATTATGTGTTATTTCAATACCCTTGGATGTTTTGGCAAAGATGAGGACAATACTATTTCATTCCATACCAATTAATGGATTGAATAAGTGTTTTGAAATGATGTGTCAAATGTTGCATTCATAAGAATACAAGTTATGTTTTATTATGCTTCAAAGAATTGAATGATAATGCATCCATGTTTTAAACGTTATGAAATGTATGAGGAAATGCAGGGATTTTCTGTATGATGATATAGTGGTATACATTAACGGTTTTCAAAATAGGTTGCTATGATTACTGAGATTATAAATCTCACGATTACGTTGATGTGTATCAGATGTCTAGGTACTTAGTCACACTGGAGGCCAACCTGGAATGGAGGCATGATCCAGTATTGGGCTGGGTCGTAGTGATTAGGGATGTGATAGTACATGTAGTGACTCAACTGACGCCTTCTCAAGGATTATGATTATGTAGTACATGTTTTTGTTTTGTTTTTGGAATCCCCATTCCCTTAACTTTGTCCTTTAGTATCTTTTTGGAATGGTTACAAAGTCCTAGTAGTTAATATGTATAGGAAGGGATGGAGGACATATTTTGGGTATGTATATGAATGGTATGTAAGTAAAGACTAGAGTCTTTATCCACTAGTAGGTTAAGGGCTAAGATCTGAAGATGGTTGCTATCCTTAGATCTTCTCCCTTCATGGGACTCTAGCTTTGATGATGGATGGTATGTATATCATGTATGTTTAAAGTAAATCGAAGGTTATGTAATGAAGATGTTTGTGTTTGTTTTTAATTTATTGCTTCCGCTGAGAGAGACGAGTGAGATACCCGAGAGTAGCAACCCAAACCAACTCAACTTAACTAATCAATTTGGCAAAATTTTAAATGGACTCGGGTAAAAAAGGCTAGTAACACACTAATTCATAACAACTATACACTAAAATGGCCGTAGGAAATTGGGGTGTTACAAAAATCAAGTTTTCGAAACACTCATTGGCGAAAACTAATGAATATCTAGTTTCTGAAACATTCCTCGGCGAAAATTGATGACTATCAAGTTTTCGAAACACTCATCGACGAAAACTGATTAACTAGAAAATCAAGTTTTTGAAACATTCTTCGGCAAAAACAGATGAATATTATGTTTTTGAAACACTCGTCGACGAAAACTGATTAACTAGAAATTCAACTTTTCGAAACACTCATTGGCAAAAACTGATGAATATCAAGTTTCCGAAATACTCACAGGCAATAACTGATCAATAGCAAGTTTTTGAAACACTCATCGGTGAAAACTAATGAATATCAAGTTTTGGAAACACTCATCGGCGAAAATTGACTAAGAAAATCAAGTTTTCAAAACAGTCATTGGCGAAAACTGATGAATCTCATGTTTTAGAAACAATCACCGAGAAAAACAGATCAAAAAGAAAATCAAGTTTTTGAAACAAACATTAGCAAAAATTGAAGAATATCAAGTTCCTGAAATACTCACTAGCGAAAACTGATTAGCAAGAAAATCAGGTTTTCGAAACAGTCTTTGCTGAAAACTAATAAATATCTCATTTTTCAAACACTCACCAGCGAAAACTGATGAATATCAAGTTTTCAAGACACTCATTGGCGAAAACTGATTAACAAGAAAATCAAGTTTTCGAAGCACTCATTGGCAAAAACTGATGAATATCATGTTTTCGAAACACTCAACGGCGAAAACTGATGAATATCAAGTTTTCGAAACACTCAACAGCGAAAACTGATTAACAAAAATTCAAGTTTTCGAAACACTCAGTGGTAAAAACTGATGAATATCAAGTTTCCGAAACACTCACCGGCGATAACTGATCAATATCAAGTTTTCGAAACACTCATCGGCGAAAACTGATGATTATCAAGTTTTTAAAACACTCGTCGGCGAAAACTAATTAACAAGAAATTCAAGTTTTTGAAACACTTATTGGCGAAAACTGATAAATATCAAGTTTTCGAAACACTCACCGGCGAAAACTAATGAATATCATGTTTTCGAAACACTCATCGGCAAAAAATGATTAACAAGAAAATCAAGTTTTCGAAACACTCATTGGCGAAAACTAATGAATATCTAGTTTCTGAAACATTACTCGGTGAAAACTGATCAATATCAAGTTTTCGAAACACTCATCGGCAAAAACTGATGAATATCATGTTTTCGAAACACTCGTCGGCGAAAACTGATCAACAGGAAAATCAAGTTTTCGAAACACTCATTGATGAAAACTGATGAATATCAAGTTTTCAAAATACTCACCGGCGAGACCTGATGAATATCAAATTTTCAAAACACTCACCAGCGAAAACTGATGAATATCTTGTTTCTAAAACACTCATCGGCGAAAACTGATTAAGAAGAAAATCAAGTTTTCGAAACAGTCATTGGCGAAAACAGATGAATATCATGTTTTAAAAACACTCACCGACAAAACTGATTAACAAGAAAATCAAGTTTTCGAAACACTCATTGGCGAAAACTGATGAATATCAAGTTTCCGAAACACTCACCTGCGAAAACTGATTAAGAAGAAAATCAGGTTTTCGACACACTCATTGGCGAAAATTGATGAATATTAAGTTTTTGAAACACTTATTAGGAAAAACTGATTAAGAAGGAAATCAAGTTTTTGAAACACCCATTGGCCAAAACTGAGCAATATCAAGTTTTAGAAACACCCACGTGCTAAAATTGATTTAACAAGAAAATCACGTTTTCGAAACACTCGTCGGTCACAATTGATGAGTATCTAGTTTTTGAATCAGTTACTGGCAAAAACTGATGAATATCAAGTTTCCGAAACACTAAACGACGAAATCTGTTGAATATCAAGTTTTTGAAACACTCATCGGCAAAAAATGATTAACAAGAAAATCAAGTTTTCGAAAACACTCATCGGCGAAAACTAATGAATATCAAGTTTTCGAAACACTCATCGGCAAAAAATGATGAATATCAAGTTTTAGAAACACTCACGTGCAAAAATTGATTAAGAAGAAAATCACGTTTTCGAAACACTCATTGGTGACAACTGATGAATATCAAGTTTACGAAACACTCACCGGCGAAAACTGATCAATATCATGTTTTTGAAACAGTCATCATCGAACACTGATAAACAAGAAAATCAAGTTTTCGAAACACTCATCGGCGAAAATTGATGAATATCAAGTTTTCGAAACACTCATCAGCGAAAACTGATTAACAAGAAAATCAAGTTTTCGAAACACTCATTGGCGAAAACTGAAGAATATCAAGTTTTCGAAACACTTACCGAAGAAAACTAAATGCATATCAAGTTTTCGAAACAGTCATCGGCGAAAATTGATTAACAAGAAAAACTAGTTTTCAAAACCCTCATTGGCGAAACCTGATGAATATCAAGTTTTCGAAATACTCACTGGCAAAAATTAATGAATATCAAGTTTTTGAAACATTCATCGGCGAAAACTGATTACAAAGAAAATCAAGTTTTCGAAACACTCTGATAAGTCCCTATTTTGTATAATATTTTCTGTCTTATTTTAGGGTTCTTATTATATTTTATTGGACTTAATTGCATCAATTATGATAAATTTGGTTAAAGAATAATAATATTAAAAATGGTTAAATTGTTATATTTTTTTTTGTGATTGCTTTTTAATTAAAAATTTTGGGATAAATTATTTTAGGTTGGGCTTATTTTTATTTTGTAGGATATATTAAAATTTTGGAGGAGTAAAAATTGTACAATCTAAGACCCAAGACCAATTAATTTCAAGAAGCCCAAGATTCAAGGCCCAAATTACAGCACCCAATATTCAAGTCAAATACCCAAAATCCATGACCCATCCC
>JAAIUW010000437.1:0-20814 GCA_014851425.1 Senna tora | reverse complement strand
CTTGATATTCATCAGTTTACGCCGATGAGTGTTTCGAAAACTTGATTTTCTTGTTAATCAGTTTTCACAAATGAGTGTTTCGAAAACTTGATAGTGATCAGTTTTCGCCGGAGAGTGTTTGAAAAACTTGATATTCATTAGTTTTCGCCGGTGAGTGTTTCGAAAACTTAATATTCATCAGTTTTTGCCAATGAGTGTTTCGAAAACTTGATAATGATCAGTTTTTCGGCAGTGAGTGTATCGAAAAATTGATATTCAATAGTTTTCGCCGGTGAGTGTTTCGGAAACATGATATTCATTAGTTTTCGCCAATGAGTATTTCGAAAACATGATTTTCTCGTCAAACAGTTTTCGCCGATGAGTGTTTCGAAAACATGGTCTTGATCAGTTTTCGCCCGCGAGTGTTTTGAAAACATGATATTCATCAGTTTTCGCCATTGAGTGTTTCGAAAACTTGATTTTTTTGTTAATCAGTTTCCGTCGATGAGTGTTTCGAAAACTTGATATTCATCAATTTAAGTCTATGAGTGTTTCGGAAACTTGATATTCATTAGTTTTCGCCGGTGAGTGTTTCAAAAACTTGATATTCATCAGTTTTCGCCAATGACTGTTTCGAAAACTTGATATTGATCAGTTTTCGCCGGTGAGTGTTTCGAAAACGTGATATTGATCGGTTTTCAACGGTGAGTGTTTCGAAAACATGATATTCATCAGCTTTCGTCGGCGAGTGTTTTGAACACTTGATATTCATCAGTTTTCGCCATTGAGTGTTTCGAAAACTTGATTTTCTTGTTAATCAGTTTTCGCCGATGAGTGTTTCGAAAACTTGATATTCATCAGTTTTCACTGGTGAGTGTTACGAAAACTTGATATTGATCAGTTTTCGCCAATGACTGTTTCAAAAACTTTATTTTCTTGTTAATCAGTTTTCACTAATGAGTGTTTCAAAAACGTGATATTCATCAGTTTTCGTTGATGAGTGTTTCGAAATCTTGATAATAATCAACTTTTGCCAATGAGTGTTTCGAAAACTTGATTTTCTTGTCAATCAATTTTCGGAAATGAGTGTTTCGAAAACTTGATATTGATCAGATTTCACCGGTGAGTGTTTGGAAAACTTGATATTCATTAGTTTTCGCCGGTGAGTGTTTCGAAAACTTGATATTCATCAGTTTTCACCAATGAGTGTTTCTAAAACATGATATTGATCAGTTCTCGCCGGTGAGTGTTTCCAAAACTTGATATTCATTAGTTTTCGTCGGTGAGTGTTTCGAAAACTTGATATTCATCAGTTTTCACCAATGAGTGTTTCGAAAACTTGATTTTCTTGTTAATCAGTTTTCGCCGATGAGTGTTTCGAAAACTGATATTCATCAGTTTTCGCCGGTGAGTGTTTCGAAAACTTGATATTCATCAGTTTTCGCCAATGAGTGTTTCGAAAACATGATTTTCTTGTTAATCAGTTTTCGCCGATGAGTGTTTCAAAAAGTTCATTTTCATCTATTTTCTTCGATCAGTGTTTCAAAAACTTGATGTTCATCATTTTTCATCGATGAGTGTTTCGAAAACGTGATTTTGTTGTTAATCTGTTTTCGCCAATGAGTGTTTCGAAAACTTGACATTGATCAGTTTTAGCCGGTGAGTCTTTCGTAAATTTGATATTCATTAGTTTTCGCCGGTAAGTGTTTCGAAAACTTGATATTCATCAGTTTTCGCCAATGTGTGTTTCGAAAACTTGATATTCATCAGTTTTCGCCAATGAATGTTTCGAAAACTTGATATTGATAAGTTTTTCGGCGGTGAGTGTTTCGAAAACTTGATATTCATTAGTTTTCGCCGGTGATGGTTTCGAAAACTTGATATTCAACAGTTTTCGCCAATGAGTGTTTCGAAAACTCGATTTTCTTGTTAATGAGTTTTCGCCGATGAGTGTTTCAAAAACTTGATATTCATAAGTTTTCGCCAATGAATGTTTCGAAAACGTGATTTTTTTTGTTAATCAGTTTTCACCGAGTGTTTGGAAAACTTGATATTGATAAGTTTTCGCCGGTGAGTGTTTCGAAAACTTGATATTCATTAGTTTTCGCTGGTTAGTGTTTCGAAAACTTGATATTCATCAGTTTTCGCCATTGACTGTTTCGAAAACTTGATGTTGATCAATTTTCGCCATTGAGTGTTTCGAAAACTTGATATTAATCAGTTTTCGCCGATGAGTGTTTCGAAAACTTGATATTCATTAGTTTTCACCGGTGAGTGTTTCGGAAACTTGATATTCATTAGTTTTCGCCAATGAGTGTTTCGAAAATTTGATTTTCTTGTTAATCAGTTTTCGTCGAGGAGTGTTTCGAAAACTTGATATTCATCAGTTTTCGCCGGTGAGTGTTACGAAAACTTGATAATGAACAGTTTTCGCCAATGAGTGTTTTAAAAACATGATTTTCTTGTTGATCAGTTTTCATTGATGAGTGTTTCAAAAACTTGATATTCATCAGTTTTCGTCGTTGAGGGATTCGGAATCTTGATAAAAATCAATTTTCGCCAACGAGTGTTTCGAAAACTTGATTTTCTTGTTAATCAGTTTTCGCCAATGAGTGTTTCGAAAACTTGATATTGATCAGTTTTCGCCGTTGAGTGTTTGGAAAACTTGATATTCATTAGTTTTCGTCGGTGAGTGTTTCGAAAATTTGAGATACATCAGTTTTCGGCATTGAGTGTTTCAAAAACTTGATACTGATCAGTTTTTTGGCGGTGAGTGTTTGGAAAACTTGATATTCATCAGTTTTTGCCAATGAGTGTTTCGAAAACTGATTTTTCTTGTTAATCAGTCTTCGTTGATGACTGTTTCGAAAAGCTGATATTCCTCAGTTTTCGTCGATGAGTGTTTTGAAAACTTGATATTCAACAGTTTTCGCCAATGAGTGTTTCGAAAACTTGATGTTCTTGTCAATCAGTTTTCGCCGATGAGTGTTACGTAAACTTGATATTCATCAGTTTTCGCCGGTGAGTGTTTCGAAAACTTGATATTCATTAGTTTTCGCCGGTGAGTGTTTCGAAAACTTGATATTCATCAGTTTTCCCCAATGATTGTTTCGAAAACTTGATATTGATCAGTTTTTGCTAAGGAGTGTTTCGAAACTTGATATTGATTACTTTTCGCCTGTGAGTGTTTCAAAAACTTCATTTTCATCAGTCTTCGCCAATGATTGTTTTGAAAACTTGATTGTCTTGTGAATCAGTTTTCGCCGATGTGTGTTTCAAAAAGTTGATATTCATCAGTTTTCGTCGATGAGTGTTTCGAAAACATGATATTCATCAGTTTTCGCCAATGAGATTTTCAAAAACTTGATTTTCTTGTTTATCAATTTTCGCTAATGAGTGTTTCGAAAAGTTGATATTCATCAGTTTTTGTCGATGAGTGTTTTGATAACTTGATTTTCTTGTTAATCTGTTTTCGCCAATGAGTGTTTCGAAAAGTTGATATTCATTAGTTTTTCGCTGGTGAGTGTTTAGAAAACTTGATATTCATCAGTTTTTGCGAATTTCGGCGATGAGTGCCTAAAAAACTTGATATTCATCAGTTTTCGTCGAGAGTATTTCGAAAACGTGATATTGATCAGTTTTCGTCGGTGAGTGTTTCGGAAACATGATATTCATTAGTTTTCGCCGATGAGTGTTACGAAAACATGATATTCATCAATTTTCGCCAATGAGTCTTTCGAAAACTTGATTTTCTTTTTAATCAGTTTCTACCGATGTGTGTTTCGGAAATTTGTTATTGATCAGTTTTCGCCAATGAATATTTTAAAAACATGATTTTCTTGTTAATCAATTTTCGCTAATGAGTGTTTCGAAAACTTGATATTCATTAGTTTTCGCCGGTGACTGTTTTGGAAATTTGATATTGATCAGTTTTCGCCGGTGAGTGTTTCGAAATCTTGATATTCATTAGATTTCGCCGATTAGTGTTTTAGAAACTTGATATTGATTAATTTTCGCAAATGAGTGTGTCGAAAACTTGATTTTCTTGTTAATCAGTTTTCGCCAATGAGTGTTTCGAAAAAATGATATCCATCAGTTTCCGTCAGTGATTGTTTCGAAAACTTGATATTCATTAGAGTCCCCCGGTGAGTGTTTCGAAAACTTAATATTCGCCGGTGATTGTTTCAAAAACTTGTTTTTCTTGTTAATCAGTTTTCGCTGTTGAGTGTTTCGAAAACTTGATTTTCTTGTTAATCTATTTTCAGAGGTGAGAGTTTCGAAAAGTTGATATTCATCAGTTTTCGCCAATGAGTGTTTCGAAAACTTGATATTGATCTGTTTTAACCAATGAGTGTTTCAGAAAATTCATATTGTTCAGTTTTCTCGGGTGGGTGTTTCGAAAACTTGATATTCATTAGTTTTCTCCGATGAGTGTTTCAAACACTTGATATTCAGCAGTTTTTGTCCATGAGTGTTTCAAAAACTTGATAATAATCAGTTTTCGCCAATGAGTGTTTCGAAAACTTGATATTGATCAGATTTCGCTGGTGAGTGTTTCGAAAACATGATATTCATCATTTTTCGCCGGTGAGTGTTTCAAAAACATGATATTCATCAGTTTTCGCCATTGAGAGTTTCAAAAACTTGATTTTCTTGTTAATCAGTTTTCGCCGATGAGTGTTTCAAAAAGTTGATATTCATCAGTTTTCATTGATGAGTGTTTCGAAAAGTTGATATTCATCAGTTTTCGCGAATGAGTGTTTCAAAAATTTCATTTTCTTGTTAATCAGTTTTCGCCAATGATTGTTTCGAAAACTTGATATTGATCATTTTTCGCCGTTGAGTGTTTCGTAAACTTGATATTCATTAGTTTTCGCTGGTGAGTGTTCCGAAAACTTGACATTCATCAGTTTTCGCCAATGAGTGTTTCGAAAACTTGATTTTCTTGTTAATTAGTTTTCGTCGATGAGTGTTTCGAAAACTTGATATTCATCAGTTTTCGCCAGTGAGTGTTTCAAAAACTTGATTATAATCAGTTTTCGCCAATGAGTGTTTCGAAAACTTGTTTTTCTTGTTAAACGGTTTTCGCCGGTGAGTGTTTCGAAAACTTGATATTCATCAGTTATTGCCATTGAGTGTTTCAAAAACTTAATTTTTTTGTTAATAAGTTTTCGCCGATGAGTGTTTCAAAAACTTGATATTCATCAGTTTTCGTCGATGAGTGTTTCAAAAACTTGATATTCATCACTTTTCGCCAATGAGTGTTTGTAAAACTTGATTTTCTTGTTAATTAGTTTTCACCAATAAGTGTTTCGAAAACTTGATATTGATCAGTTTTTGCTAATGAGTGTTTCGAAAACTTGATATTCATTAGTTTTCGCCGGTGAGTGTTTAGAAAACTTGATATTCATCAGTTTTTGCCAAGGAGTGCTTCGGAGACTTGATATTCATCAGTTTTCGCCGGTGAGTGTTTCGAAAACTTGATATTCATTAGTTTTCGCCAATGAGTGTTTGGAAAACTTGATTTTCTGGTTAATCATGTTTCGCCGATGAGTGTTTCATAAACTTGATTATAATCTGTTTTCGCCGATGTGTGTTCCGAAAACTTGTTTTTCTTGTTAATCAGTTTTCCCTGTTGATTGTTTCGAAAACTTGATGTCCTTGTTAATCTGTTTTTGGGGGTGAGAGTTTCGAAAAGTTGATATTCATCAGTTTTCGCCAATGAGTGTTTCGAAAACTTGATATTGATCTGTTTTAACAAATGAGTGTTTCGAAAACTTCATATTGATCAGTTTTCTCCGGTGGGTGTTTCGAAAACTTGATATTCGTTAGTTTTCTCCGATGAGTGTTTCAAAAACTGATATTCAACAGTTTTTGTCCATGAGTGTTTCAAAAACTTGATAATAATCAGTTTTCGCCAATGAGTGTTTCGAAAACTTGATATTGATCAGATTTCGCCGGTGAGTGTTTCGAAAACTTGATATTCATCATTTTTCGACGGTGAGTGTTTCAAAAACTTGATATTCATCAGTTTTCGCCAATGAGAGTTTCAAAAACTTGTTTTTCTTGTTAATCAGTTTTTGCCGATGAGTGTTTCAAAAGGTTAATATTCATCAGTTTTGATCGATGAGTGTTTCGAAAACTTGATATTCATCAGTTTTCGCCAATGAGTGTTTCGATAATTTGATTTTCTTGTTAATCAGTTTTCGCCAATGACTGTTCAAAAACTTGATATTGATCATTTTTCGCCGGTGAGTGTTTCGTAAACTTGATATTCATTAGTTTTCGCTGGTGAGTGTTCCGAAAACTTAACATTCATCAGTTTTCGCCAATGAGTGTATCGAAAACTTGATTTTCATGTTAATTAGTTTTCACCGGTGAGTGTTTCGAAAACTTGATTATAATCAGTTTTCGCCAATGAGTGTTTCGAAAACTTGTTTTTCTTGTTAATCAGTTTTCGCCGATGAGTGTTTCAAACACTTGATATTCTTCAGTTTTCGCCGGTAAGTATTTCGAAAACTTGATTATAATCAGTTTTCGCCAATGAGTGTTTCGAAAACTTGTTTTTCTTGTTAATCAGTTTTCGCCGATGAGTTTTTCGAAAACTTGATATTCATCAGTTTACGCCAATGAGTCTTTCAAAAACTTGATTTCCATGTTAACCAGATTTCGACGATGAGTCTTTCAAAACCTTGATATTCATTAGTTTTCGTCGATGAGTGTTTCAAAAACTTGTTATTCATCAGTTTTCGCCAATGAGTGTTTCGAAAACTTGATTTTCTTGTTAATCAGTTTTCGCCGATGAGCGTTTCAAAATCTTGATATTCATCAGTTTTCGTCGATGAGTGTTTCGAAACCTTGATTATAATTAGTTTTCGCCAATGAGTGTTTCGAAAACTTGTTTTTCTTTTTAATCAGTTTTCGCCGATGAGTATTTCGAAAACTTGATATTCATCAGTTTTCGCCAATGAGTGTTTCGAAAACTTGTTTTTCTTTTTAATCTGTTTTCGCCAAGAGTATTTCCAAAACATGATATTCATCAGTTTTCGCCGATGAGTGTTTCGAAAACTTGATATTCATAAGTTTTCGCCGGTGAGTGTTTCGAAAACTTGATATTCATTGGTTTTCGCCAATGAGTGTTTGGAAAACTTGATATTGATCAGTTTTCGCCGGTTAGGGTTTCGAAAACTTGATATTCATCAGTTTTCGCCAGTGAGTGTTTCGAAAACTTGATTTTCTTGTTAATCAGTTTTCGCCGATAAGTGTTTCGAAAACATGATATTCAACAGTTTTTGTCCATGAGTGTTTCAAAAACTTGATAATAATCAGTTTTCGCCGATGAGTGTTTCGAAAACATGATATTGATCAGATTTCGCCGGTGAGTATTTCAAAAACTTGATATCCATCAGTTTTCGCCAATGAGTGCTTTAAAAACTTGATATTGATCAGTTTTGCCAGTTGGTGTTTCGAAAACTTGATATTCATCAATTTTCGCCAATGAGTGTTTCGAAAACTTCATATTGATTAGTTTTCGCCGGTGGGTGTTACGAAAACTTGATATTTTTCAGGTTTCGCCAATGAGTGTTTCGAAAACTTGATTTTCTAGTTAATCAGTTTTCGCCGATGAGTGTTTCGAAAACTTGATATTCATCAGTTTTCGCCGGTGAGTGTTTCCAAAACTTGATACTCATCAGTTTTCGCCAATGAGGGTTTCAGAAACATGATTTTCTTGTTAATCAGTTTTCGCCGATGAGTGTTTCGAAAACTTGATATTCATCAGTTTACGCCAATGAGTGTTTCAAAAACTTGATTTCCTTGTTAATCAGATTTCGACGATGAGTCTTTCAAAAAGTTGATATTCATCAGTTTTCGTCGATGAGTGTTTCAAAAACATGTTATTCATCAGTTTTCGCCAATGAGTGTTTCGAAAACTTGATTTTCTTGTTAATCAGGTTTCGTCGATGAGTGTTTCAAAAACTTGATATTCATCAGTTTTCGTCGATGAGTGTTTCGAAAACTTGATTATAATCAGTTTTCGCCAATGCATGTTTTGAAAACTTGTTTTTCTTCTTAATCAGTTTTCGCCGATGAGTGTTTCGAAAACATGATATTCATCAGTTTACGCCAATGAGTGTTTCGAAAAGTTGATATTCATCAGCTTTTGCCGGTTAGTGTTTCGAAAACTTGATATTCAACAGTTTTCGCCAATGAAAGTTTCGAAAACCTGATTTTCTTGTTAATAAGTTTTCGCCAATGAGTGTTTCAAAAAGTTGATAATTATCAGTTTTTGTCGATGAGTGTTTGGAAAACTTGATATTCATCAGTTTTCGTCAATGAGTGTTTCGAGAACTTGATTTTCTTGTTAATCAGTTTTCGCCAATAAGTGTTTCGAAAACTTGATATTGATCAATTCTCATCGTTCAGTGTTTTGAAAACCTGATATTCATTTGATTTCTCCATTGAGTGTTTCGAAATCTTAATATTCATAAGTTTTCACCAATGATTGTTTCGAAAACTTGATTTTCTTGTTAATCAATTTTCACCAATGAGTGTTTCGAAAACTTGATATTCATCAGTTTTCGTCGATTAGAGTTTCGAAAACTTGATTATAATCAGTTTTCGCCAATGAGTGTTTCGAAAACTTGTTTTTCTTGTTAATCAGTTTTCGCCGATGATTGTTTAGAAAATTTGATATTCATCAGTTTTCGCCAATGAGTGTTTCGAAAACTTGATATTCTTGTTAATCTGTTTTCGCTGGTGAGTGTTTCGAAAACATGATATTCATTAGTTCTCGCCAATGAGTGTTTCGAAAACTTGATATTGATCTGTTTTCACCAATGAGTGTTTCGAAAACTTCATATTGATCAGTTTCTGTCGTTGCGTGTTTCGAAAACTTGATATTCGTTAGCTTTCGCCGGTGAGTGTTTCGAAAACTTTATATTCTTCAAGTTTCGCCAATAAGTGTTCCGAAAACTTGATTTTCTTGTTAATCAGTTTTCGCCGATGAGTGTTTCGAAAACTTAATATTCATCATTTTTCGCCGTTCAGTGTTTCAAAAACATGATATTCATCAGTTTTCGCCAATGAGTGTTTCGAAAACTTGATATTGATCTATTTTCACCAATGAGTGTTTCGAAAACTTCAGACTGATCAGTTTTCGCCGGTGGATGTTTCGAAAATTAGACATTCATTAGTTTTCGTCGATGAGTGTTTCAAAAACATGATATTCATCAGTTTTCGCCAATGAGTGTTTCGAAAACTTGATTTTCTTGTTAATCAGTTTCCGCCGATGAGTGTTTCAAAAAGTTAATATTCATCAGTTTTCGTCGATGAGTATTTCGAAAACATGATATTCATCGGTTTTCACCATTGAGTGTTTGGAAAACTTGATTTTCTTGCTAATAAGTTTATGCCAATGAGTCTTTCAAAAACATGATATTGATCATTTTTCGCCGGTGAGTGTTTCAAAAACTTGATATTCAATAGTTTTTGCTGGTGAGTGTTCCGAAAACTTGAGATTCATCAGTTTTCGCCAATGAGTGAATCGAAAACTTGATTTTCATATTAATCAGTTTTCGCCAATGAGTGTTTCGAAAACTTCATATTGATCAATTTTCGCCGATGAGTGTTCCGAAAACTTGATTCTCATTAGTTTTTGCCAATGAGTGTTTCAAAAACTTGATATTCATCAGTTTTCGTCGATGAGTGTTTCGAAAATTTGATTTTCTTGTAAATCAGTTTTCGCCGATGAGTGTTTCGAAAACTTGATATTCATCAGTTTTCGTCGATGAATGTTTCGAAAACTTGATATTCATTAGTTTTCGCCAATGAGTGATTCGAAAACTTGATATTCATTAGTTTTCGCTGATGAGTGATTCAGAAAATTGATTTTCATCAATTTTCGACATTGAATGTTTCAATAACCTGATTTCCTTGTTAATTAATTTTCGCAGATCAGTGTTTCAAAAAGTAAATATTCATCAGTTTTCGCCGGAGACTGTTTCAAAAACTTGATATTCATCAATTTTCCCTAATGAGTATTTTGAAAACATGAATTTGTTTTAAATCAGTTTTCCCTAATTAGTGTTTCGAAAACTTGATATTGATCAGTTTTCGCCGGTGAGTGTTTTGAAAACATGGTATTCAATAGTTTTCGCCAGAGAGTGTTTCGTAAACTTGGTATTCATCAGTTTTTGCGAATGAGTGTTTCGAAAACTTGATTTTCTTGTTAATCAATTTTCGCTGATGAGTGTTTCAAAAACATGATAATCAACAGTTTTCGCCAATGAGTGTTTCGAAAACTTGTTTTTCTTGTTATTTAGTTTTCGCTGATGAGTGTTTCGAGAACTTGATATTCATCAGTTTTCGCCGATGAGTGTTTCGAAAACTTGATATTCTTCTTAATCTGTTTTGGCCGGTGAGTGTTTCGAAAACATGATATTGATCAGTTCACACCAATGAGTGTGTCAAAAACTTGATATTGATCTGTCTTCACCAATGAGTGTTTCGAAAACTTCATATTGATCAGATTTTCCCGGTGCGTGTTTCGAAAACTTGATATTCATTAGTTTTTGCCGGTAGGTGTTTCGAAAACTTGATATTCATCAGTTTTCACCAATGACTGTTTCGAAAACTTGATATTCATCAGTTTTCGCCAATGAGTGTTTCGAAAACTTGATATTTATCAGTTTTCGCCGGTGGGTGTTTCGAAAACTTGTTATTCATTAGTTTTCGTCGGTCAGTGTTATGAAACCTTTATATTCTTCAGGTTTCGCCAATGAGTGTTTCAAAAACTTGATTTTCTTGTTAATCAGTTTTCGCTAATGAGTGTTTCGAAAACTTAATATTCATCATTTTTCACCGGTGAGTATTTCAAAAACTTGATATTCAACTATTTTCGCCAATGAGTGTTTCGATAACTTGATTTTCTTGATAATCAATTTTTCGCCAATGAGTGTTTCGAAAACTTGATATTGATCAGTTTTCGCCGGTGAGTGTTTAGAAAAGTTAATATTCATTAGTTTTCGCCGGTGAGTGTTTAGAAAACTTGATATTCATCAGTTTTCACCAATGCGTGTTTCTAAAACTTGATTTTCTTGTTAATCGGTTTTTGCCGATGAGTGTTTTAAAAACTTGATATTCATCAGTTTTTGTCGATGAGTGTTTCGAAAACTTGATTATAATCAGTTTTCGCGAATGAGTGTTTCAAAAACTATATATTCTTGTTAATTTGTTTTCGCCGGTGAATGTTTCGAAAACATGATATTCATCAGTTCTCGCCAATGACTGTTTTGAAAACTTGATAATGATCTGTTTTCACCAATGAGTGTTTCGAAAACTTCATATTGATCAGTTTTTGCCGGTGCGTGTTTCGAAAACTTGATATTCTTCAGTTTTTGCCAATGAGTGTTTCGAAAACTTGATTTTCTTGTTAATCAGTTTTCGCCAATGAGTATATCGAAAACTTGATATTGATCATTTTTCGCCGGTGAGTGATTCGAAAACTTGATATTCATTAGTTTTCGCTGGTGAGTGTTCCGAAAACATGACATTCATCAGTTTTCGCCAATGAGTGTTTCGAAAACTTGATTTTCTTATTAATCCGTTTTGGCCGGTGAGTGTTTCAAAAAGTTGATATTCATTAATTTTTTCAGTTGAGTGTTTCAAAAACTTGATATTGATCAATTTCCCCCGGTGAGTGTTTCGAAAAGTAGATATTGATAAGTTTTCGTCAGTTATTGTTTCGAAAACATGATATTCATCCATTTTCGCCGGTTAGTGTTTCAAAAACTTGATTTTCTTCTTAATCGGTTTTTGCCGATGAGTGCTTTAAGAATTTTAGATTGATCAGTTTTCGCCGACGAGTGTTTCAAAAACTTGACATTCATTAGTTTTCGCCGGTGAGTATTTCGAAAACTTGATATTCATCAGTTTTCGCCAATGAGTGTTTCGAAAAGTTGAAATTCATTAGTTTTCGCCAATGAGTGTTTCAAAAACTTCATTTTCTTATTAATCAGTTTTCGCCGATGAGCGTTTCGAAAAGTTGATAATCCCCAGTTTTCGCCGATTAGTGTTTCGGAAACTTGATATTCATCAGTTTTCGTAGGTGAGTGTTTCAAAAACTTGATATTCATCAGTTTTCGCCAAGGAGTGTTTCGCAAACTTGATTTTCTTGTTAACCAGTTTTCGCCGATGAGTGTTTCGAAAGGTTGATTTTCCTCAGTTTTCACCGATGAGTGTTTCGAAAACTTGATTATTTTCAATATTTGCCAATGAGTGTTTCGAAAACTTGTTTTTCTTGTTAATCAGTTTTCATCGATGAGTGTTTCGAAAACTTGATATTCATCAGTTTTCGCCAATGAGTGTTTTTAAAACTTGATATTCTTGTTAATCTGTTTTCGCCGGTGAATATTTCAAAAACATGATATTCATCAGTTCTCGCCAATGAGTGTTTCAAAAACTTGATATTGATATGTTTTCACCAATGAGTTTTTCGAAAACTTCATATTGATCAATTTTCGCCGTTGCGTGTTTCGAAAACTTGATATTCATTAGTTTTTGCTGGTGAATGATTCGAAAACTTGATATTCTTCATTTTTTGCCAATGAGTGTCTCGAAAACTTGATTTTCCTGTTACTCAGTTTTCGCCAGTTACTGTTTTAAAAACATGTAATTGATCTGTTTTCACCGGTCAGTGTTTCGAAAACTTCATATTCATCAGTTTTTGCCAATGAGTCTTTCTAAAAAATTATTTTTTTGTTCATCAGTTTTCGCTGATGAGTGTTTCGAAAACTTGATATTCATCAGATTTCGCCGGTTAGTGTTTCGGAAACTTGATATTCATCAGTTTTCGCCAATGAGTGTTTCGAAAACTTGATATTGATCAGATTTCGCCGGTGAGTGTTTCCAAAACATGATATTCATTAGTTTTCGCCTGTGAGTGTTTCAAAAACATGACATTCATCATTTTTCACCAATGAGTGTTTTGAAAACTTTATGTTCATCAGTTTTCGCCAATGAGTGTTTCGAAAACTTGATATTGATCAGTTTTTGCCCGTGGGTGTTTCGAAAACTTGATATTCATTAGTTTTTTCCTGTGATTGTTTCGAAACCTTTATATTCTTCAGGTTTCGCCAATGAGTGTTTCGAAAACTTGATATTCTTGTTAATCTGTTTTCGCCGGTGAGTGTTTCGAAAACTTGATATTCATTAGTTTTCGCTGATGATTGTTTCGAAAACTTGATATTCATCAGTTTTCGCCAATGAGTGTTTCGAAAACTTCATATTGATCTGTTTTCGCTGGTGAGTGTTTCGAAAACTTCATATTCATTAGTTTTCGCCGATGAGTGTTTCGAAAACTTGATATTGTTTAGGTTTTGCCAATGAGTGTTTCGAAAACTTGATTTTCTTGATAATTATTTTCGCCTATGAGTATTTCAAAAAATTGATATTCATAAGTTTTCGTCGATGAGTGTTTCAAAAACTTTATATTCATAAGTTTTCGCCAATGAGTGCTTCGAAAACTTGATTTTCTTGTTAATCAGTTTTCGCCAATTAGTGTTCCGAAAACTTGATATTGATCAGTTTTCATCGGTGAGTGTTTCGTAAACTTGAAATTCATTAGTTTTCACCGGGTAGTGTTTCAAAAACTTGATATTCATCAGTTTTCGCCAATGAGTGTTTCGAAAACTTGATATTGATCAGTTTTTGCCGGTGAGTGTTTCGAAAACGTGATATTCATTAGTTTTCGCCGGTGAGTGTTTCGAAAACTTGACATTCATCAATTTTTGCCATTGAGTGTTTCGAAAACTTGATGTTCTTGTTAATCAGTTTTCGCCGGTGAGTGTTTCGAAAACATGATATTCATCAGTTTTCGCCGATGAGTGTTTCGAAAACATGATATTCATCAGTTTTCGCCGGTGAGTGTTTCGAAAACTTGATATTCATCAGTTTTCGCCGATGAGTGTTTCGGAAACATGATATTCATTAGTTTTCGCCGGTGAGTGTTTCGAAAACTTGATATTCATCAGTTTTTGCCAGTGAGTGTTTCGAAAACTTGATATTCATCAGTTTTCGCCGGTGAGTGTTTTGAAAACTTGATTTTCTTGTTAATCAGTTTTCGTCGATGAGTGTTTCGAAAACTTGATATTCATCAGTTTTCGCCAGTTAGTGTTTCGAAAACTTGATATTCATCAGTTTTCGCCAATGAGTGTTTCGAAAACTTTATTTTCTTGTTTATCAGTTTTCGCCAATGAGTGTTTCGAGAACTTGATATTGATCAGTTTTCACCGGTGAGTGTTTCAGAAAGTTAATATTCATCAGTTTTCGCTGGTGAGTGTTTCGGAAACTTGATATTCATCAGTTTTCGCCGATGAGTGTTTCGAAAACTTGATATTCATTAGTTTTCGTCAATGAGTGTTTCAAAAACTTGATATTCATCAGTTTTTGCCAATGTGTGTTTCGAAAACTTGATTTTCTTGTTAATCAATTTTCGTCAGTTAGTGTTTCGAAAACTTGATATTCATCAATTTTCGCCAGTTAGTGTTTCAGAAACTTGATTTTCATTAATTTTCGACAATGAGTGTTTTGAAAACATGATTTTCTTGTTAATCAATTTTTGCTGGTTAGTGTTTTAAAAACTTGATATTCATTAGTTTTCGCCGGTGAGTTTTTCAGAAACTTGATATTCATCAGTTTTCGCCGGTGAGTGTTTCGAAAACTTGATATTCATCAGTTTTTGCCGATGAGTGTTTCGAAAACTTGATTTTCTTGTTAATCAGTTTTCGCCGATGAGTGTTTCGAAAAGTTGATATTCATCAGTTTTCGCCAGTTAGTGTTTCAGAAACTTGATATTCATTAGTTTTTACCGATGAGTGTTTCGAAAACTTAATTTTCTTGTTAATTAGTTTTCGCCGGTGAATGTTTCAAAAACATGATATTCACGAGTTCTCGCCAATGATTGTTTCGAAAACTTGATATTGACCTTTTTTCACCAATGAGTGTTTCGAAAACTTCATATTGATCAGTTTTCGCCGATGAGTGTTTTGGAAACTTGATATTCATCAATTCTCGCCGGTGAGTGTTTCAAAAACTTGATATTCATCTGTTTTCGTCAATGAGTGTTTCGAAAACTTGATATTCATTAGTTCTCGCCGGTGAGTGTTTCGAAAACTTGATATTCATCAGTTTTCGCCAATGAGTGTTTTGAAAACTTGATTTTCTTGTTAATCAGTTTTTGCCGATGAGTGTTTCGAAAACATGATATTCATCAGTTTTCGTCGGTGAGTGTTTCAAAAACTTGATATTCATCAGTTCTCGCCAATGAGTGTTTCGAAAACTTGATTTTCTTGTTAATCAGTTTTCGCCAATGAGTGTTTCAAAAAGTTGATATTCATCAGTTTTCGTCAATGAGTGTTTCGAAAAGTTGATATTCATTAGTTTTCGCCGGTGAGTGTTTCGAAAACTTGATATTGATCAGATTTTGCCAATGAGTGTTTCGAAAACTTGATATTCATCAGTTTTCGCCAATTAGTGTTTCAAAAACATGATTTTCTTGTTAATCAGTTTTCGCCGATGAGTGTTTCAAAAAATTGATATTCAACAGTTTTTGTCGATGCGTGTTTTCAAAACTTGATATTCATCAGTTTTCGCCAATGAGTGTTTCGAAAACTTGATTTTCTTGTTAATCAATTTTCTCCAATAACTATTTCGAAAACTTGATATTGATCAGTTTTCGTCGGTGAGTGTTTCGAAAACTTGATATTCATTAGTTTTCGCCGGTGAGTGTTTCGAAAACTTGATATTCATCAGTTTTCGCCAGTGAGTGTTTCGAAACCTTGATATTCATCAGTTTTCGCCGTTGATTGTTTTGAAAGCTTGATATGGATCAGTTTTCGCCGATGAGTGTTTTGAAAACTTGATATTCATCAGTTTTCGTCAGTGAGTGTTTTGAAAATTTGATATTGATCACTTTTTGCCAATTAGTGTTTCGAAAACTTGATATTCATCTGTTTTCGCCAATGAGTGTTTCCGAAACTTGATATTGATCATATTCGCCAATTAGTGTTTTGAAAACTTGATATTGATCAGTTTTCCCTGGTGAGTGTTTCAAAAACTTGATATTCATTAGTTTTCGCCGGTGAGTGTCTCGAAAACTCGATATTCATAAATTTTTGCCAATGAGTGTTTCGAAAACTTGATTTTCTTGTTAATCAATTTTCCCCGATGAGTGTTTCAAATATTCATATTCATTAATTTTCGTCAATGAGTGTCGCGGAAAGTTGATATTCATCAGTTTTTACCAATCGGTATTTCGGAAACTTAATTTTCTTGTAAATCAGTTTTTGCCGATGAGTGTTTCGAAAACTTGATATTCATTAAATTTCGCAAATGAGTGTTTTGAAAACTTGATATTCATGAGTTCTCGCCGGTTAGTGTTTCGAAAACTTGATATTGATCAGTTTTCACCAATGAGTGTTACGAAAACTAGATATTTATAAGTTTTCACCGGCGACTATTTGCAAAACATGATATTCATAGGTTTCTGCAGGTGAGTGTTTCAACAACTTGATATCCATTAGCTTTCGGCGGTGAGTGTTTTGAAAACATTATATTCATCAGTTTTCGCCAATGATTGTTTCGAAAACTTTATTTTCTTGTTAATCAGTTTTCGCATATGAGTGTTTCGAAAACTTGATATTCATCAGTTTTCGTCGATCAGTGTTTCGAAAACTGGATATTCATCAGTTTTCGTGTAACATCCTAGTTTCTTTATTGATTTTATTTGCGGAATTAGGTTATTTACTTAACTTCTTAAAATCCCGGTCCAATTTTTTTCTTTTTCTTTCCATGAAGTTAAGTGTTTCCCCAAGGATCACATACTCTCAGTCGGTTATTTTAACCTAAGAAACGAGAAGTTACATGTTTGATACTCTCGCGCTCTCCCAAAATGCACATACAAACAAAGTCAACTGAAAATGAGGTACTATACCTCTGCATATTACCTAAGCAGTTAAAAACCTAAGTCTACAGCATATAATTCATACATACATATATCTACAGACATAAGTTTCAAAGTTTGTGGCTTGCAGGCCCAAAATAGTCAGTACTAAAGTCTATACTAGAGTGACATCAGGGTCACTGCCAAAATGTGAGTCAACTCCTGCTACCTGTCCATCTCACCCCTTTCTAAGTCCCTGGGGCATCAACCGAAGGGAAGAAGAAAAGGATGTTAATTGCCTTCAGGATTTGGAAGTATCCCAGAAGGGGTAGCTCTAGGAGCTCTACCTCAATCTCCAGCAACAGTATGTACATGGGCATCTGAACACACCAACATAGTGAGATATAAAATCCCAGTAACGTAGATTACCAGTTTTATAAAAGACTAATTAGTGGTTCAGCTGTATTCCTAAGAATATAGAAAAATACTTCCTTCCCAATCAATAGATAATTTAAACTTGATACACATCGATTACAAGATATTTCCACTTTCAGTTAGAATTCAATACATCAATCACACGATATTTCCATTTACACAAATTCAGAGATATATGGTCATGCTGAAAACTGTAAACAGATGAAAAATCATTTTCGTTTTAGAAACATGCATATTTACCACTATATGCAGATTTCAGTCATGCCAGTCTTTTCAAAAAGGTACATGTTTACCTCTACATGCAACCTTCAAGTCAACCAGGACCTGTTACAACTGGTTAAACCATTACCATCAATTTAAAACAATCTAATGAAACAGGACAATACCGACTTACCATTTACCACTATGGAAAGCCTGCCTAAATAAGGCCAACAGGTAATTACCTAACATCCCAGGGCGTCCCCCGGTGTGCGCACAAAGTTAGAACCTTAGCATCACCAGTTTCAGACTGGATTATTTCCTCACTAGTTGCTAGGCAGCTACCTCCCGGACGCATTCCTAGCCAGCCTAGTGTGTCCTTTTCATACAGATCAAATTATACAATATAATTTTTATCCACAGGTAATATTTACTCAGTTGGCAAATAAATTGTCTCTCCAGGGCATCAAAACATTGATATTGCCTCTCTAGGGCATCAAAACACAGTTATTGCCACTTCAGGGCATCAAAACATAGATACTGCGTCTCCAAGGCATCAAAACACAGTTATTGCCTCTCCAGGGCATCAAAACATAGATACTGCGTCTCCAAGGCATCAAAACATAGATATTGCCTCTCCAGGGCATCAAAACACAGATACTGCTTCTCCAGGACAATTTTACCATTTTACCCCTCCAGGGGCATATGTACATCAGAACACAGATGTATTGTCAAAAGCCTGCCCTTCAAGGCATTTTAGTTTCATAGATGCATGCTAAAACTCAGTTTCATGATTTGGATGCCACACACTTAAATAGCTTGATAAAAACATTAAATTCAGCCACTGGTCCACAAAAGTCAAACAGAAGTCAACCACAACGCCAAATATCACTTACACAGCAAGTAACAGGCATAATTCCTCATTTAAGTATCCAAAGGCCATGAACTTTCACCACAAGCATCATTAATACATACTTAACAGCCTTAGTCAGTTTTCCAATAAATACAATTGCATTTAGACCCTTAATTTCACAAATCTTTTCAAAGCAGTCTTATTCCTTAAAGAAAAGAAATTCAAGGCACATTTCAAGTATTTAGACTTCACTCAGTCACCCAAAGAGTCAATTAGGACCTGCTACACAAATCCAGAAAATCCCTATTTAGACCCAAATTCTGTTCTGGGTTGTTTCAAACCAAGACCAAAGTGCAGCAAGTACCTAAAAGCTATTTGTGACTTGCTCACGCAGTTTTCACAGAAAACTAACACCCAGAGGTCATACTTTTGCAGTGAAACACATGGAATTCCCTAAAATCAGGTTGAGTTGTAAAATGGGGTTAGAGGCCACATTGACCACTTCCTTACCCATATAGGGAACCACACTAACACATAGGACTAGATAGCACAGAATTTCAACCTCAAATTGCTCAGTTTACACAGATTTTTTTATAGAGACAACAACAGTAAATTCAGTTCCGTTTAGTCCCTATTGCATCCCCTTTTCTGTTTCGACCTCTACCCAGCACATTTTATTATCTCCTAAGCAAGATAAGACCACTAGTGACTTGGACAGCAAGTGTGTGCAGCCACATCAATACAGAGTAGCCATTTTTGCAAGTTTCTCACTCTTTTGCAACTTTTTCCTCTTTTGACCATTTTTAGTTTTCTAGGTCACAAGTTAACACATATTCTGTTTGGCAAGGGTACTTAGGAGGTTTAGAGGGTGGGAGGATAAGCCTACCCTCTTAGAACCTGAATACCCAACTTTTAGATCCATATGGCTCACTAATTGCCCTTTTTCAAGCTCACCTTACTTAATTCTCATTCTAGGGTATTATGGCCCTATTACTTTTCTTATGCTCTTGACATAATCATTGTGTAATGTTCTCATCGTTTCCTTATCCTCGAGACCAAGTGGCAGCAAAGAACAATCTCACCAATACCCAAAAGTTTATGCTTTTCCCCTTCTGGCCACTTAGGGTACTTAGGAGAATTTCAAAAAGAAATTGTAGTGAACTTTAAAATAGCTAAGAGTTTAATAGGTCCATACTCATGTAATCTACAGACAACACAAGACTCCCAGCCACACTCAACATGTATACACCATAAAATTCCACTTTTGGTATGTCTAAGCTTTCCACAATTAAATTAGAATACCAGCAAGCATTCTCTGAGTTTTGACAGCTAAAACACTAATCCAGATGCACACAATACAGAATTTACCAACTTTCAAGACTCACTTGTCAAAACTTAGATTATTCTTTCAAAACCACAAGTTCATTCCTCCTTGTCTTCTATGAGCTTCAAAATCAAAAATTTGGCATTGTTTAGGTAAATTTTTAGTATGTAGCCTCTGTGGGAAACCAGAAAGTATATGGGGGAGGTACACACAGTAGTAATTCAAAAGCCTCACTAGCCATTTTTAGTTTAGGTAGTTCATCCCCACCTCATGACTTCCACGGTTTAGAATAGAAACCTACTTCCTTAAATACATACCATAAAATTGCTTTTCCAAGACCCGTAAAGATTTGTCAACTAGCATTTCATAGACTTGCAGCAATGAAACAGAAAATTTGCAGAAAATGATAGTAGGAAGAAAGAAACAATTTCAGTTTTACAAATGAAACTTCCAGTACTGAACCAGCCATCTTATATGAAACTAAAGCAAGACTTCAACTCCACCTAGTCCTACTATCGTTTATCATTCCATTCAAACTCAATCCATAACCCCGAATGGCAGGAATCACCAAAACAGCAAGCATGTAATTTCATATCAGAAAACAGTGAATTTAGCAGAACATCAACAGATTTCGAGGCTCTGAACCCCTATACGGCAGTCTCTGATCATGCATGCATTGAGGGGCTTTTAAAGATCATTCTCTTAGATTTATAATGACTACTCACACGCTCAATTTGGATAAAAGATGAAAGGGATATGCTCCCTAGAAGCTTCATTGCCCGAAACAGGGCACTCTGTGGCAGCCTCAAGAAATTGAGTCATAGAGGCTCATACCACCATTTCTGGTGGATGCTCTAGGCTCAAGGATGGACAAGGAAGGGTAACACTATGCTACCTTGATTTTTAGAAGAAGAGACACGGATTTGAACGTCTGGACAGCTTGGGCAACCTGATGCAAGAACAGCAAAATCCTGGGTGTGGTGTGTGTGTGTAATTTTGCTTCTCTCTCTACCTCCCGCTGCTAATTCCCGAACCTCCTGCTTCTCCACAACTCCAGCCCTCTTCCTGAACCCTCAACTCTCTTAC
>JAAIUW010000436.1:12500-15000 GCA_014851425.1 Senna tora | reverse complement strand
TGGAGGGAGGCCTTGGGACGTGGCACCTCGGTGGCCGGCAACCACCGATGGCCACCGCCGGCCGCCGCGGACCGCCGCCGTGTTTCGGCGATCTCTAAAAATGCCGCCGCCGATATAACCCGTCCCTCCCCAACGTAATGTCACCCACGTGAAAATAGATGCACAAAATTTGTTGGAGAACGTTGTCACGATATGGGTCTCATTTACCCTACCACCGGTACGCGCCGCACTCGCAGTGTAATGTGCCCAATAATTCTCTCGCGCGGGAACGATAATGGGCGGTCCGAAATTTGATCGGGCAACGCAGTTGCGAGGGATCGGACGTCGTTTTGGATGCGGCGCCAAAAATTATTCAAAAATGTGGAAAAATAAAAAATTATATATATTTTTATTTTATAAAGGACTTGGACTTGGGACTTGGGCTTGGGCTTGGGACTTGGGCTTGAGGCTTGTGGCCTGGGGCCGGGTACTGTGGGTCGTTGTCGGTCGGCGACGCTCAGAAATCAATGAGTCGTGGGTCACCTTTTTTTCTAGGCAAAATCTCACGTGCAAATGCTGAGTCAAAATGATCCCCATCACACAAGGAACCCTCCCGAGAAGTTTCAAGGCCATCCGAGTCGGTCGACCGAGTGGATCGCCGTCCATCAAAAATCAATGAGTCGTGGGTCAAATTTTTTTCTAGGCAGAATCTCACGTGCATGTGATGGGTCAAAATGATCCCTATGACACAAGGAAGCCTCCCGAGAAGTTTCAAGGCCATCCGAGTCGGTAGCCCGGCGGTCGACCACGTGGATCGCCGCCCATCAAAAATCAATGAGTCGTGGGTCAAATTTTTTTCTAGGCAAAATCTCACGTGCATGTGATGGGTCAAAATGAAGCCTATGACACAAGGAAGCCTCCCAAGAAGTTTCAAGGCCATCCGAGTCGGTCGCCCGGTGGTCGACCACGTGGATCGCCGTCCACCCAAAATCAATCACCCATGGGTCAACTTTTTTTCTAGGCAGAATCTCACGTGCATGTGATGGGTCAAAATGAAGCCTATGACACAAGGAAGCCTCACGAGAAGTTTCAAGGCCATCCGAGTCGGTCGCCCGGCGGTCGACCACGTGGATCGCCGTCCACCCAAAATCAATGAGTCGTGGGTGAACTTTTTTTCTATGCAAAATCTCACGTGCATATGATGGGTCAAGATGAAGCCTATGACACAAGGAAGCCTCCCAAGAAGTTTCAAGCCAATCCGACTTGCGCGCGGCCAAATCATCGATGGACGACGACATGGATCGCCGTCGGTCGCCGTCCACCCAAAATCAATCACTCATGGGTCAACTTTTTTTCTAGGCAGAATCTCACGTGCATATGCCGAGTCAAAATGATCCCTATGACACAAGGAAGCCTCCCAAGAAGTTTCAAGGCCATCCGAGTCGGTCGCCCGGTGGTCGACCGCGTGGATCGCCGTCCACCCAAAATCAATCACCCATGGGTCAACTTTTTTTCTAGGCAGAATCTCACGTGCATGTGATGGGTCAAAATGAAGCCTATGACACAAGGAAACCTCCCAAGAAGTTTCAAGGCAATCCGACTTGCGCGCGGCCAAATCTTCGATGGACGCCGACTTGGATCGCCGTCCACCCAAAATCAATCACCCATGGGTCAACTTTTTTTCTAGGCAGAATCTCAGGTGCATATGCTGAGTCAAATTGATCCCTATGACACAAGGAAGCCTCCCAAGAAGTTTCAAGGCCATCCGAGTCGGTCGCCCGGCGGTCGACCGCGTGGATCGCCGTCCACCCAAAATCAATCACCCATGGGTCAACTTTTTTTCTAGGCAGAATCTCACGTGCATATGCTGAGTCAAAATGATCCCTATGACACAAGGAAGCCTCCCAAGAAGTTTCAAGGCCATCCGAGTCGGTCGCCCGGTGGTCGACCACGGGGATCGCCGTCCACCCAAAATCAATCACCCATGGGTCAAATTTTTTTCTAGGCAAAATCTCACGTGCATGTGATGGGTCAAAATGAAGCCTATGACACAAGGAAACCTCCCAAGAAGTTTCAAGGCAATCCGACTTGCGCGCGGCCAAATCTTCGATGGACGACGACTTGGATCGCCGTCCACCCAAAATCAATCACCCATGGGTCAACTTTTTTTCTAGGCAGAATCTCACGTGCATATGCTGGGTCAAAATGATCCCTATGACACAAGGAAGCCTCCCAAGAAGTTTCAAGGCCATCCGAGTCGGTCGCCCGGCGGTCGACCACGTGGATCGCCGTCCATCAAAAATCAATGAGTCGTGGGTCAACTTTTTTTCTAGGCAAAATCTCACGTGCATATGATGGGTCAAAATGAAGCCTATGACACAAGGAAACCTCCCAAGAAGTTTCAAGGCAATCCGACTTGCGCGCGGCCAAATCTTCGATGGACGACGACTTGGATCGCCGTCCACCCAAAATCAATCACCCATGGGTCAACTTTTTTTCTAGGCAGAATCTCACGTGCATA